>JANHFT010007382.1:573798-599498 GCA_032467955.1 Pseudoxenodon macrops
GAAGATTTTTTTTCTTCTTTTCTTGTTTTTGTCCCCAAAAACTAGGTGCGTCTTATACTTCGGTGCGTCTTATACTCTGAAAAATATGGTACTTCATATTGCATTTTCTTTAATAAGCTGCAGCCAAAGCAACTTTGGAAGACCACCATGTGTGAACCTTGGCTTTCACAGAATTTTATCTATCAAGGTGTAATCCTGTTTTACACAGGAATTAAAATTAAAGTATTCCCAATAGCTGGATATCCAGCGTGCATTTAAATAAATCAACCAAAAGAGTATTACCTTCGATTCATCTATTGTGCTGCTCTTATGGTTAGAAAATTTTCCTAATATTTAATATGAACTGATTTTAGGCCATTACTCTTAGTCCTCTATGCTGTGAGAACTGGTTTTAACTTTCTTCAGGTTAAAAGTCTGATCATATACGTTTCCTGATATTTCATTTAATCCAGTTTGAATTCCTACTGCTGTTCCGGTCCTACCAGAATTTCTGACCACACTGGAAAATATTTGAGAATGAGATCAATTAGATCCTAACTAATTAGAAAATCTTTATCAGATTAAGAAGGATAAATTTTTAAATGTTTCAGTAAAATTTATTCCTGGTTGGCATGATGGCTGTAATATTATATCTCATACAGCAGTGTCTATATCTTTACATAAATGATTTATTTATTTTATTTGTTGAATATATTTCTTGTCTTTTTTCCAGGAGCAACGTATAGCTTACAAAGAGAAATCCATCTGTCCTAGATTGCACCGAGAGAAAGTGATTGTCTCTAAGTCACTACTAAGTTTCTATAACTAAAGATAGATTTGAACCTAGACTTTACCATTCCTACTTCAATCTCTTAAATACTATTTCACATTGATTCCTGGTGGTTCCATTTGATTTTCCACTTTAGAACCATGTCCAGGCTACCTTTTCTCAGTCCCATAGAATACACTTTCCACAGGATTGCACTTTCAGCTATCTTAAATCTTATTTTTTCTACGATCCTCCTGAATTTCAGTCATGCAAAGATCTTTCTGCCATTCAATAAGACATTCTATCATATTGACTTTATGAGTCCTGCTTGGGACCGACATACCATCAGCCTTTCTTATAATAATGTTATTTGCTCAGCTGACTATGAGATGGTGCCAATTACTCATTCTTCTCACAGTGCACTTTTGGAAGTACTTTCGCCTTCCATGGAAACTTGTGTCTCTTTTCTTTGATCGACAGGATTCACCAATAAGACTGTTGACCTTTCTTTGCTCTTATTTCCATTGGATTTACAGTGTGATACACATTTAGGTTTGGATCAAATAAAAAATTGCTGGTTGGTAACAAAATGATGATGTCACATTGGTTATTTAGAACTTCTTTGCAAAGTTGCTTAAAGTCTTTAGTTTTTTTGGAATTAATCCAATCAGGTCACCTCAGAGAGCCATTGTTCATATAAATAAGCAGAGTAACATCATTCTCTCTCCATGATGCAACTCACCTTGCAAATTTTAGGAAATATGTATTCAGCATTTTTATAGTAATACATCCTGTCAGAGAAGACAACGAAACCTCCATCCATCTAAACAAATCAGTCACATTCTTATATGTATGATAACTGTATTATTTGGTAGAGAGAACATGATTAAAGTTTTGCTTTAATAAACTTGTTGGCATTGCGACAATGAGCCAGCTCAGATACAGTATTTCTGTATGTCAGAATTAAATCAGGATCCCTGTTGCAAACTTTTCTCCATCCTTAGAAGGAACTTCTCCTCTATGTTTTTTAAATTCACTTCTTTTTTGTCTCAAGATCATTTTGAATTTTCTTTCTGTCTTATAGAGTGTTAACATCAGTTTGGATCATCTACTAATTTTATAAATCCCTTCTATTTCTTCATTCAACTCATTAATATTAATGAAAATAGTCCAGGGCAAAGCTTTGTGGTATCCTATTTTATATCTCACTTTAATTTGAGAAATGAAAATTCAGTTTCAAGAATGGTTTTCAAATAATCGGCAGATCCATATCACAGATGTGTGAATCAACTGATACTTGCTAATCAGACTGCCACAGAGTAGCTGATAAATTTTTTGCTGGTACGTTTATTCCTACTGTATTTCCATAGCCTATAAAGGAAGCTACCTGATAAAAAAATTAGTTTTGAAAGTTTTGTTCTTAATAAATCCACACTTTTAGTATTTTCCATATAATTTTCAAGTCTCTTAATATTAATTGCTTTAAAATCAAAATCTTCCCAGGTATCAGACTGACTGGTCTGCAGTTCCTTTTTTTCTATAAGGACACTGCATTCCTTCTTCTAGTCATCTGTTATTTCACCTGGTTTAGAAAGTTTTGGCCAGATCTTCAGCAATTTCCTTTTGTTCCCTAGGATGCAATCCATCTGGCCCTGGAGATTTGAACTCATTCAAGGTCAGTATCTGACTAATATTTCTCACAATCTTGAACTGGAAACCTGTTCCTTCCTCGGGTTCTTCATAATTCCCTGATGGAACACATATTCTTTTCTCAAAGAAGACTGAGCTAAAACAGGAATGGAATAATTCTGCTTTTGTTATCTGTTATCATTTGCCATCTTCAGTTACCAGCTGGTGTACTATTTCCCCCTCTTTCTTTTATTTTAAACATACCCAAAGAATCTCTTTTTGTTATTCCTGAGATCATTTACTAATTCAGCTTATTCTGAGCTTTTGCTTTCCTGATACATTCTCTGCAAATTTTTTGGCTACCTGTATGTAGTATTCTTTAGTAGCTTTCTGTTCATTTTTCCTTTAAATGCCACTTTAGGGTTTATCACATGCCTGGGTTGTTGTGGTGTGAAAACAGCTCACTTACTTTTGCTAAGAGGGCATATCCTCGCAAGAGAGTTCCACCTTGTCAGCAGCTTCCTGCTCAGAGGAAGAAGTTGGGCTAAGTTTGCTGGCACCTTATTTTCAGTTCATTGCCAACAGAAGACCTCCCATGCAGGCATTTAAGGTCATATGAAGGAAATCAGTTATCTGCTGGGCTCCAATTGTCTGGTGCCTCTTCCCATCCAGCCAATGGGCTCTGAAACTCTGCGGCTCTTAGGGAGGGTGTAGTTGACAAGAGAGCCAGGCATCTCATTTTTAAATTAGAAGATAATATTATAAATTAGACAAGAAAACATTGACCTCTTGGAAAACTCTCCACAAGTGTACCAGCGGGTCAATATTCCCTTTGGTAAGGAAAGATTTTAAAAAGGGAGAACTTCAGCCAACAACTTTTCCTCCTGTTTGCAAATGAGGTGAGGGAACATGTGACTGCAGAGCCAGTTAAATGGGAAACTGTGTGCTTGTATATATGCATCTGTCTGCATGCAGGTGTTTGTATGTATATATAGAGAAATCTGCATTGAGAAGCGTTCTGGAATATTGTTTCCTTCCCCTGTCCAATAAATATGAATTTGCTCGTTCCTTTGGTTGCTTTCCTTGAGATTTGATTTTCTTGTAAACACAGAGGCGGTGCTGATCTAAGTATATTTATTCTGAATGAAGATCCATGTATTTAGCAGGGGTATTTCTTAAAGGAGGTGTCTATAGAAACAAAAGCTTAATTATGATAGAGAACGTCAGATGGAAACAACACCCCAGTTTTCCAAATAGGATGCTTGGTGAATCTCACTTGTTCGCATCTGTGAAACCCTGGTTCCATTTGAAAAGCATTTATCTCTGCTAACATTCATAGGACGAAGGAGAAAAAGCTATTTAGATTTTATCCTCTAGTCAGGAGCCCAACAAGGAGAAGAGTACTACACTCTTCACAGCTCTCAGCTGAAGAAGGCTGTCAGCTCTTGTGTGTGACAGTCCCTGACCTCTATTATGCATGAATTCTCACTTTTAGAGTGGTAAATTTTTTGCCTCTGGGGCCTGGGAATCATGTTATTTCCAGAACTAGTGCGATGAACGTTCTAGTAATAAAGTCAAAATTAAGCAATGCAAAACTGAACTGAATGCCAAACATACTGAGAGGAGAAATTTGCGGTAGTCCTTCCTGTTGGTAGATCACAGTAGGTGGTAGAAGAAAGGACAGCACAGAAATAAGTATCTGCTTGCTGTGCTACTGAGGAACTGCAAAAGTAGGCTCTAAAACACTTGGTAGATTTTCCTCCCAACTCAAGTTTTTTTCCTTCTCTTGTTTTATATATATATATATATATATATTCAGTTCTTAATAAATATTCCTATTTTTGTTTTGCTTATTTTTAATTCACTTTGTTTCCCCAAATTCCTAATATCTTTGGTAAAGTTGGCCATCTTTAAGAGGACCTGAAATGAAACATTGAGTTGTTCCCGTCACAATGAACTTCTTGCTAGACTTTATGAAGCAGCCCTCGGTCCCATCTGGGAAAACCAGGAGCCATTCTCTGTGGACAAACCATGAAATATCAGATCCCAACAGTTCCTAAAATTTCAGTTTTTGTATGCTGCTAATTAAATTGGAATTTGAAACATGAAAAACTTCAAAATTATAAATACCAGACATTCTTTATATTTACTAACAGTGTTGAACAATTACACAGAAGATAGAATTCCTTGAACCTGGTATAGAACTTGTGATTCTTAAAGTAACAATGCTAGTTTGCCAACTTTGGAATTGATATCGTCTGCTCTGTTAGTTCACATTGTACTTGCCATTTTCTTCCACTTTCACCACCAATTGACTTTAGTTCAGGCAACTACCTATCTGATTCTCTAAAGCTTGCTTGCCTGGCCTTTAAGATAATATTAGAAATCTGTGGAGGTGAATAGAAAGTTATATATTGAAAAGAAGCATAAAGCATTCCTTGAAATGTCATTGGAAAATATATATGGCACTGTCCCACATAGTGAACCTGTTTAGTTCATAGCCAGAATGGTTTATTCCTTTATTTAAAAAATTTTATGTTCAATTATAGAATATAATTGAGAAAAACAGCCTCTGAAATATTGAAGGCAAACCAGTTATACTTGGGAACACATATAAAAGAAAAACTATTTTTGAAAAAGAATAATTGATTGCTGAGGTGAATGAATTAATGGATCTGGCTAGAGGCCAGCATTTTCTCTAATTATAAATAGGAATGTTATCTTTTTTTCTTCTGCAGGGAAAAGTAGAAGTAGAGGCTGGGAAAGAAGGAATGAAGTTCGAAGCTGGTGCTTTCTCTTACTATGGAGTGATGGCTCTCATAGCCTCACCAGGTAATTTTTCACCATCTTCATCTGAAACTGCTTTTAAGAGAAATGATGGCATACTATATTAGTTTAAGTCACTCAACCTGGAAGAAGTCTTAAACCAAATCATATCAATTAATGTTTTTTGGCAAGAAAGTAGCATAATACCCAGACATGCTATTTTAGTAAAAATCAGATAATAAAATCATTGCTTCTGCTACAAAAATTTGCAAAGACAGTTAAATTCATTTATCTTTTCATAGCAGATTGAAAGATAGCCTGATAGAATTTTATTTAGTTGATGTTTGCAAAAAATAAATGCCAGTTTTATTTAACAAGGATCAAAATTGTTCAGCAATGATAATTTTGTTCCTCTCGCTTCTAGTAGATGATAAATAGATTTGTTAAAACCTAAATTTTGGGGAGTCATGGACAGAGTATGTTAACAATCCATAGCAATGCCTCTGTCAGAAGGATTATTTCTATCACTTTCTGTACTTAAGTACATTATTCTTATTACCTGTATCCCCTATGCACTTGATGGGGAGGGAGAAGAGACTGTTTTTTATCCTGAAGTATTCTGGTACAGCTGTTTCAATAGAGAAAGACAGTTCAGTCTTTCAATAGGTTAAGACAAACCTATAAAGATTTAAAAAAAATCTTTTTAGAGCTAGATTTTCAGCTACCCAATCAGATACAGCACAATTTATGTTTGTTATATCAGATCAGGAATAAAGGACAACTTGGGTCAAGCTCTGAATTTTTTCTTTGGCTTCATCTTTGTGCTACTGTTTTATTGGGAAACCATTCTTGGTGCTTTTGATAGCAATATATTCAATTTTAGAAGTATTTGTTAGCACATATTGGCATTGTCCTGCTCTCCTACTTTTCTCTGTATACTTACTTTTGAAGGAACAAATTCCTTTTCCAGATATTTGATCACTTCTTTTGTTGGAATGACTCCTCTTCTTTTACAACAAGAAGGTGAAAAAAATTGCATGCTGGATTTCTGTATGGGTTGATATGGAAGTCTGTCTGTTTCTCTCTCTCTCTTTCTCTCTCTTTTTCTCTCCCCCTCCTTCCCTCCCTCCCTTTCTTTCTCATTTGCTACAATAACTTCCATCAAGCTTGTTATTTACCTTCATTTCTGGTATAATTTAGAATTCCTGGTATGTAGTTGCCGCATTTATTGACAGCAAAAGATTATACAGAAATAAAGTATTTTGTATCTGAAAAAAGACAGCAAAATGATTTCTTTCACTTTTTGCAAGGCTTGGTTTTTTTATGGCCTGTTTGAATAAGAGGATGAGCTGTGATTATTACTTATATTGTAACACAAATACAAAATGCATGTGTTTATGGGGCAGATATTTCCTTTAAACAGCTTATGATGATATCTTCTGTTGTATATCTCTAACTTCTGTTGTTAGTAAGATTATTCTAAAAATATTAACAGAACTGTATTTCCAAATTCAGAGAATTTTGAACTAAGTAACTAAGAAGTAACTAAGAAAGAAGCATGCATGGTTTGACATCTAATTTCCTAAATGTATTATGTCTTATTTTCCAATCAGTTTTTCATTGTTCTCTTTATGTCCTTTGCTCACATTTGAATTGTACTTGATTTCTTCACCATGACAAAACTGATTATTTCTTTAAAGATATTAATGTCTTGTCTGATTTTAGTCTCATCTTTTTTTCCTTCTCTAGTTCCTTTATCCTTGTCTCGTACCTTTGTTGTCAGCAGAACAGACATGCTAGCCCCAGGCAGTCCAGGTAAATATGCTTGCTGCTTCTGTACCTCTGTTGTAAATTGTACTTATCCTGTAACTAATTAGCAAAAGTTTTATATATTGTATATCATCTTTTTAGAAAAGAAAGGGTTTGGGTCCAATCAGATGAGTGCCTTGAGTTTTTATTTTTTATTAGATAATAACAAATGTATATTGAAACAAAAAGGAATTGTGTCTTGACATTTGTTGGGTCACAGAAACGTCTGCCTTGACAGTTACCATTTTCCATATCTTTAAAAATACCGCCAAGAACTAAACATATTTTTGAAGGCTAAACAAAATATACAAGTTGTTTCTATTGCTGTGGATTAGTGTAAACTCCTGTATATGAGAATATAATGAGTTAATTCTTCTAAAAGCTCTAGGAAAAGTAGGAATATTTACTCCACACAGTCTTGTACTTAGTGGTGTTTTCCATGTGGAGTGAAGCAACAAAAATGGGAGGAGTCATTTGAAACGTTGTCCCCTTTAGGTAATTTCATTTAGAAGACGTCATGGATGAACTGCTATATTTCTTGTACCAGATTGCACTCTGTCACAGTCTCTAATTTGCTATACCTGATGAGGATCATAGTAGTCATATTTGCAGGCACTGCCAAAGCCAATGAACTGAAAATTCAGTAAATTTAATTCTTTTGCTGCTATTTGTACTGTTTATAGGAAAGGCCATAGCTCAGTGGTAGAGCTCATGTGGGTGAATGTAGTTCAGTCCAATCCAGGTGGGGCTAGAAAACTTTCTGCCTGAAATCTTAAAATAACAAAATAGTGATTGGGATGAGCTAGATCAATCAATAGTCTCAGTCAGTGTAAACAATATCATATATATTAGTCTGGATGAGCAAACCTCTTTCATTGCCCAGGTAATTAATTCTAATATATTGTTTCCATTCTATTTTTCTCTGTCAAGATTTCTTTGCTTCTTAAACTGCTTTCAGCCACTTCCTTGCCTTCTTCCTGTTTTAGCTATGAAGCCCTTGGCCTTCCTGGTTTAGAATAATAGAATTATAGAGCTAGAAGGGAACTTGGAGATTGTCTAATCCAATCCCCTGTTCAAGGCAGGAGACTTTATGTTATCCCAAAAAAACGATTGTCCAATCTTTTATTGAAAAGGATAGAGCACCAACAACCACGGGAGGCAAACTATTCCATTGATTAATTGTTCTCACTGTCAGGAAATTTCTCCTTAATTCCGGCTTGTATCTCTTTTTAATGAGCTTTCACTCACTGAGTCTTATTTAGAGAATAAGTGGACTCCGTCTCCCCTGTGACAGCCCCACAAGTACCAGAAGACAGCTATCATGTCATTCCCTAATTCCTTTCTTTGTTAGGCTAGAAGACATACCCAGACCGTTTAACTATTTATCATATGATGTAGCTTCCAGTCCTCTTATCATCATCCTTGCTCTTCTCTGGTTTTCTAGCTCTTGGTCTCTGGCTTCTCTGTATTATTATAATCAGAGTAGACTTTTGGCACTTAATTGTAGGAATGAATAACCTTTCCTATAATTTAATTCTTGTTTGGAGATTGGTTTAATAATTGATTTTCTGTGACTTGATGTATTAGGGGAGAAATTATCTAGGAGCTTTGATACAAATACTAAACTTTCTCCCAATTAATTCCTCATTTTTTAACTATTCCTCTTGCTGTGGCATGAACATATTGTTTGTGAACAATGAGCTAGAATTTGTCAGAATTCTTGCTTACTGGTAAGTAGGAAAAGAGCTGTTGTTTGGTGTGTCTTTTTCCTGATGGCACATCTCCGGTACTATATAATCTGTGAAAATGTAAAAGAGCTGTCTTAAACAGCCATAATGTTTGCAGCCATCTTAGTCTTTGCATTATTTAACAAAACAATAAGCATAAAATATAAGGTAGATATTTGTGTCTTGTCTTTCTTAGTTTGCAGTTATCTAAGTCTTTTCATTATATTCTAATAAACTGAATCATGATCAGCACTAGTAAGGCACACTAAAACACTAGCT
Organism: Pseudoxenodon macrops; assembly: GCA_032467955.1. NCBI lineage: Eukaryota > Metazoa > Chordata > Lepidosauria > Squamata > Pseudoxenodontidae > Pseudoxenodon > Pseudoxenodon macrops. The sequence goes on from JANHFT010007382.1 coordinate 582,757, forward strand.
TGTTCACAAAATTGATGTGAGAACTTTGTGTAAAGACGTTCTATCTAACTAGGTGGCCTCAGCAAATTTGTTTTTAGGTTTTGTTAAGATAGATCCTACAGCAACACACCTTTAGTGTGCAGGAATTTTTTGGATTTGTTTTGTTATTAAATTTAATAATATTTGGGATCGTGAAGCTGTTCCATGATATCTTAGTGACACAGAGAGCAATTTTGGTGAAGTTCAGTTGCGGAAGGTCGCTATGCAAATCTGTTGAGAGAGGTGAACTAGGGGGATCGGCAACTGCTGTAGGTAATGGAAGAAGTAAGTGCCCCTAAGTAGGTGATAGCAGCAGGAAATAAAATAATTAGTGCAAATAAGTAACCACAGAGATGACCTTGAAGAAAGTATGCAATGGAAATTACAAAAACATGATTTAAGCCTAGGATTCTAAAAAAAGGCTTCAATTGAATGTGCCTTAATTATCTTGTGTATAAGACAGAGGGATAGTATTTGAAATAGGATTGTATCTATATTGAACACGAATTTTATCTATTGTCCATTGCAGTTTTTTTGGTTTTTTTGCAGTGATATGCTGTGGTGAACTTCCTCTAAAATGCAGAAAAACATTTAAAATGGCCAAAATTAAATTCCATTCCACTGTTTGTGTTCGAATAACTAACATAACTAAATACTACAAAAAGATTCTGAAACGTTGCCAAGCTTCAGTAACTATGTGGCAATGTGTACTTGGGCTTTTTTCTTTCTTACAAATTGAATTTGAAATAGCAAATATAATGTAGAGATTGACTTTTGTTAATACAGATTGCTCCAGCCCAATTATCCTCACTGGCCTGAACTTGGAGACCTCTGCCACCTTGCACATGGCCATGGCCATTGAGTTTGCTTTCTTCATCCTGCTGATGAAATGTGCTCAGCTGCTGCCTGTGCCAGGCCTTTTTTCTGAGACCACTTGGGCCATTTTCCCAATAGTGTGCAGCCTTGCCCAATTTGAGTATGGTCTTCTTGTGAGGGTGTGGAAGGTTTCAAAGCTTTGTGAAAAGGCTGCCAATGATTTGGACAAGAAAGGCTTGATGCAGCCAGCAGCTGCCTCACATACTTGGTCAGCACTGGGAGTAAGAAGATGGTGATGGTCAGCTATGGTGGCAGGGTCACCAAGTGCGGGACACCAAAATGGCATAGATGGCAGAGAGATGGGTGGGGGGGATTTGAAATGTCCTTTTGGTCATAAGTGTGAAAAGTCTGCCATGCACTCAAAATTTGATCATGTGACCATGGGGACACTGCAGTTGGTAACTTTGGAGACCAGTCTTAAGTCTTCTCCCCCCCAGCACTATCATGATTTCAAATGATCTCTAAATGAATGGTCATAATAAGAGGACTATCTATATGAGTTTTGCCTGTTACATTATTAATTAATATAAGAGTATAATCACGTAGTTGAAAACTGAGAAACATTATTAGTTTCTCTTAGAGAATCTGTAAATTGAAAATTAAGATTTAATTTAGAATCATTTTTTTTCTTTTATTGACTTATACTGGTCTCTAAATAAATTGCAAAGTCATTTTAGTTTCTCTTATAATTTAGGACATATTACTTGCTTATAATGCTGTGCAAAATGTTCCTAATTCCTCAAAGGCTTTACAAACATTGGACATTTACTTGTGAATTTTATATTGTTGTTATGTTATGTCTTATGTTGTGTTTTATGTTACGTTACATTATGTTATTCTAAACTATATTATACTGGATTTATTAAAATATTTTATTGTGAATTTGAATGCATTAATTTGTGTTCAAACACATTAATTTGTGTTCAAAGTGGTTTTAGAGGTTGAACAAGAAAATTTAACAAAGGACACACAACTGCATACTTTGTTTGCTGAATAAGCTTCCTGAATTTAAATTCAAGTAGCTTGTCAATTATCTCAAGTTTCCCTCAATCTGTCCCATGAAGGGATGTTGGTTTTTGGATTTCAATTCATTCTTCATATTTTTCTTTTCTTTTTTTAATCCCCAGCTGAAAATAAGTCACCACCTCGTTCTTGTGGCTTAAATCATTCAGATTCTCTTAATAGAGGAGATCGCATTGATGCTGTGACACCAGCAATAGGGAATAGCAACAATCAGTTGAACTCCTCCTTCCTTCAAGTATATGTTCCAGATTACTCAGTCAGAGCAATCTCAGACATTCAATACGTCAAGGTATGAAAGGGGGAAAAAAGATATTTTACCTGTAGTTGTAGACTGGGAATATAGGCTGTCTAAACTCTTAATTGTCAATCAGTCCTGTTATGATAAAACACTCAACACTTGGAAAGAATTGTCTCAGATGCCGAATATTTTATCTGTTTAGAGGTGATCTTGTACTTCTTTTAGGGAAGAACCATGATGATGTTAATGATGTTTGCTCAGTTAATGGCAATTTGAGGAGCTATTGTTGGAAGGAATCACGAGAGTTAAACAAATGCTCCTTATTGACCCTACCTTTGCCTGCCTTCTCTTTCTAGCTAATGCCATCTAGTCACTCATAAATGGAGTTGGAAACACTGTGCTTTTCTCTTCACATGTTATTCTGTTCCCAAATTGTTTGATTTCTTTAAAAAAATAATACTTTAAAGGCATCTTTTAAATGTAATGATTTGGACAAGTTTGAATGTGGGTGGGAAGGATGGGTGTGTATTATGTGTGAGAATGTGGCTTACAAAGATAGAAAGGTAGCATGGCCATTCTTTCTTTACTCATTCTCACTGCTGGAAAGTGTCTTCACCACTTGGTCTGTTATTAGCATATTAAAAATGAATTACAGGCGTATAGTAACATAAAAACAAAAAATAGATTTGCATTCTTGGGACATCTTGGAACTACCAGTATTCATACAAATGAGCATTCTAAAAGCAAATTTCTGTGTATTTGACATTTACATATTTAGTGGGTGCCAAGTTATTCTGAACCTATTAAATTATTTAGGTACAGGTGCTGGGGTTGGGTCGTGAATGACACAGAGCTAGGAGGTATAGCTATTATTGTAAAAGTTTCTTGATGGGTCAGCAGACAAGTCTGAAGCTTAACAGAATAATGTATTTTTTACTACCAAAACAATCAAAGGTATAATTATTACATGGGTAGACCTGGATTGTTTCTGAAGAACTATGTAAATTGAGGGCATCATTTTGGGCCCACTAATAATAGAAGAAGCTGTTAAATGCAACTTACTGGATCGGAGATGAACCAGTTACAGAGGCTCCTGCTAAAAAAAGTGTTGATCTGCAAAGCTATTAGTGTCTTGTTTTGAAGAGTTCAAAATTTGTGGAAGAGATACGATGTTGCTTATTTTCAATAAAGGCAAGTTATGATGTATGAATATCTTAATGCTAGCAGCATGAGGAGTATTATCATTAATTACCAACTTCTTTCTTTGTATCTTTTCATGTGCTTGGTATAGATCTCAAGACAGCAATACCAAAATGCCCTAATGGCATCTCGAATGGATAAAACACCTCAGTCCTCGGACAGTGAAACCACTAAAATAGAACTGACTCTTACAGAACTGCATGACGGTTTGCCAGATGAGATGGCAAATCTACTGAATGAACAGAACTGTGTAACTCACAACAAGTCCAACCACAGTATGCATAATGAAGGTACCATTTAGGAATTGTCACACGGCTTTCATCCTCTTCCTCTGCTTTCCATCTTCGTCCCCGGTTCACCAGGACCAGGCCTCCCTCCTTTGCCTTCTCTCCGACTGCGACCACCATTAACATGTGCTTATATCCAGTGGTCTGAGACCAAAGACACCCTGGGAGCAGGAGACAACACTGGGGGGAAATGGGAGCTCAGAGAATGAGAGCACAGAAGGAAACAAACAAACAAAAACAAACAAGCAGCAAACACCTAAGCAAAACTTGGCAATGATGACCCATCTTTTTGGGACAAATGGCAACATTATTCCAAGTGGAGCAGAATCAGGTCTATTTTTTTCCAGTTATATTGGTAATCCTTTTAAATACATGCTGAAAAGTCAAAGCAGCTGTGGTTTACTTTTTCAAGCAATATCATGAATCTTTTTAAAAAATATATTTTGCAGTGGTAAATATTGCAGGATATTTATTCCCAGTTAAGCTCTACTGTATTGTTTGTGATTTTGTTCCAATGGTCCCATCTTTCATTTATTGTTTTTTCTCCTTGGATAAAATGACAAAGTATTGTCATTTGTAGAATGTATTAGTTGGGGGAAAATATGAATGATCCTTAAAGAACTTCACACAGATTGCTCCTGAGACTGGAGAAAAGTAAGTGGCCCCTTAATCCTTCTGAGTTGTGCATGAGGACATGTCATTTAAGAGGCCATATTTTTGAGTCCAGAAATAGTGGAATATGTGGGCACCATATGAAAAAAGGAAGACTTGTGTCCTGAAAAATTGCACATAGTATTTTATTTATTTGGGAGATAAGTAGTGATTTTTGCTGCTTCTCCTTTGCTGAGTGCATGTCTAAACTTTGGAGTATTTTCAGAGTCTATGTATTGTCAGTCATACCGCCCTTTACTTTCAACAAAGAACTTGTTGTGAAAGGTATGTTAAGAGAGCTGACTTTTTTTTTGTTATTTAAAAATGCTGCTATGCTGATAGCCAAAGTCAATCCTCCCAAAGGCTCAGTTCTTAGAAGATACATGCCCCTGTAGATGCTGCTGGGCCAGCCTGTTCTCTTACATTTTAAAATTCCTTTTAAGATAAAGTCAGTGTGTGTTAGACAAGTCTAGGCTAGAGGGCAGGAAGAAGAGAGATGGGATATGTTTCAATAACTGGGAGAGAATTTGTATTTTTCCATACATTCCTTCTTTAGAAGTCCTCTTTTTAACCTCCAGTTCTTAATCAGCTGCTCAGAATTTTTATGAACACTTGGACATGGGCATGAAAAACGAAGAGGCGAATCTCTTTAGGATGTTCCCTGAAGAACAGGAAGTTGCAATTCATTTTGTGGCATCTGGGGAGCATTCCACAAGGAATGCCGTGCCATTACATATTTAAACAACCTCATTTGACACTGCTGATGAGGCCCTGAGTTGCCCATGCCATTCTCCTTGCTTACAAGAAATATGACCATGAAAATCTAGTATTACTGAATGGATAAAAGGTTCCATTCTGCAGAATAGCATTCAGGGCTGACCTCCAGAGTGTGTTAGCTACAATGACCTCCTGAGCCTTGATTGGGTTTTTTTCACTCTTTATGCTGGAACCCTGAATTTACAGGGATATTTTGCACGATGATGTGTTGGTTCTTTGCAGACGTGAGATGAACCTTATGTAAATTCTCTGTAGCTCTGCTTATACAAATATCATAACCCCAAACAGCTGTGCGCCTAAGTGAAATTTATTTTATTTTAGGTTGTGATTCTTATTTTGCAGTTTAATCTGTAAATATGAAAGAGCTGTTTTATTCTTTGTTAACCACAAGACTTTTTGAGTTCCCACGAAGCACAATATAGATTTCTCCGTTACAGTATGCCATTGAGTAGGATTGACGTTTTGGAACTTTCCTTTTATTAGCATAATACTTTTACCTATTAATTTTTTCAGGCTTGTCATGAAATGCAGACAAACTTCTTTAGAGGCTGCAAAATGCTACACCCTTGAATATTGAATTTTCAAATGTAACGTGCTGTTGAAAATGATGCATTATAATTTGGCCTGTTATGACAAAGATAGATTCTTAACTGTTTTGTGTCTGTATTTCATGTATCTCTTTTCATATTTTGTTCCCCATAACACATACTGAATTGTTCAAATTGATTATATCCAAATGATTATGCTGGTTTGTCATGAAAAGATTTTCTAGAACTTCCTAAATATTTTAAAGGTGTATATCAATCTTTTGTAATTATTTCAAATCAGTATATATAGTTGAATGACTAAGTATTCCAGTCCAGAGCCTAGATTTTAAGAGTGACCTCTATCCCTGAAAAAAGTGGTGCATGGAAGAAATTAGTAGCAGGCCATTTGTATTATTTAGGCTTCCCAGCCAATGCCAAGCTAAAGGTGTTCTCAGTTCAAAAGAAGAGGTAATGTTTTAGAAGTTGACGTCTTTATATCTGTTCTGTCAATATCTGCATCACAGTTGGAATTTACTTTCTGATGAGTGGTCTCCTTTCCTGTTCAAACTTTGAGATTCCATCATGTATTAAAATGTAATGTGTAAAATTAACATCCACTGGATTATCTGAATTTACTCATGTCTTTAAGAATATTACTCAATTTATTTAAATTCTGCTTTTCATGTATTATGCCAATCATTTTACCCATTTTTTAAAATATCCAAATATATTTTGGCAAGTAATGTGACTTTCACAGTCACTTTAGAATGGAATGTTTGGAGCCTTTCCCATTCAAATACCACAAGGCATTCAAATACCACAAGGCAGGGAAAGTTTCATATCCGAGTCTTCAGATTTTGACAGAAATCTTCCTGGCCTCTTTGTCTCAGCTGCTCATGTTGTTTTCACTGTTTCTTCTGGGATTTAGTAGTCAGCAATGATCATTAAGCTTTTGTATAAGTCTTACAGAAATATAGCCCTTTGAACCATGTTTGTTATTTCTTACACTAGTTCTTCAACTGCTTGTGAATTAGTTTTGTACTTACTGTGAATGCCTTATACCTTTTAGGATAATACATTGCTAAGTCTTCATAAAGTGATAATTATTTCTTGAAATGTTTTGTCTGTGAGGTAAGATCTCAGAGATCATCATAAAGACTTCATTTGGGGGTTGGAGTTAGCCCCAAGTGTTTCCTATCTAAGCTTGCATATTGTGGGTTTGCAAAGTTTCACTGATCTTAACCAGCCACCTAAATGCACAACTTTGAACATTTGGGCTGTGCATTCATCATCCAATTATGGCTGAAGAGTAGGACTTTGCAATTGAAGAATGAAGTGCAGTAAATCAAATTACATGCTTTGGCATAATTAATTTCCAAAATATTTTGTATGCTTTCTCTTAAGGAGCTAAACTTAATTTCCAATTCCATGTGAAATATGTTGGCATGTATGAAAGCAAAGAACAATATAACCTAAGTATTAAATCCTTTATATTTTTTGATACATAAGCATTAATCATCTGCTTTTATACCCCAATTCCCTTACCTTTTAATCTTTATAAAAATGAAATACAGCACCATCTTACCCCTTCTGGCATGTGAAGAAATGGTATTTGAGCATAATATTTCTTTTTTACATTTTCTTCATGTATGATTGTTCTAAACTTAACAAGTCTTGCACAGAGATTTTATATCTGTGTGTCAGGAATCAGTTCTGTAGGTTTGTGATAATATGGTAGATAATATTGCAGGCCAATTTTTCACTGTTCTGGCATCCTTAGGAAACGGGTAGTATAGTATCCAGCAATAAAAATGTCAGTTGACCCAATGGCCACTAAGACATTTTTCTCTACTTTGATGCTCTTATGTGATCTTGTAATCACGTTATGTTCCCCTATATAATGACTAGATGCTCTGGAGACTGCTTTGAAATCGTAGGGATGGTTGTTCCATGTCAGCTACATGGTTAGGGCTGCTTGTAGCAATAAATTCCTTCATATATATAAGCAGTTCTGTAGTTTTGAGCAACTCTCACATGGGTGGTTATTGTGTGAATTATTCATCAAGAGAGCCCAGAGATGTAATTTGTCAATTAACAGGCAGGTGGAATCCCACAAGTAATTAACATTATGTTTTATGCTCAGGGCTAATAAGACAAAAGCAATATTGTTAGATCCACCATGGAGACGCATGTATGCCTTGTCCCTCAGGTAAATGTAATAAAGAATTCTTGGAAAGGGTCTCAGAAACATTAAACTCTTAATACAAGATAGCTATAATTAGGGCAGCATGTCCAAATGACTCTACATTTCCAACAAGTGATGTGTATTTTGCTATTTTGCTATGGCAACAAGGGCAACTGGCAAGCAAGGCTTTAATTACGTTTTCAGACATTTGCTAAATTGACACGGTAGTGGTTATGGTGGTGGCCTGAACAAAGCTTGAGTGCTTGGACTTTTTCAATTGAGACCATACAGCATTTGAACAAGAAGGCACATTCATGCATTATTTCTAAGGTCCAGTTAGAATCATTCTTACATCTCTGTGTGAAAATCTCTAGTTAATCTGTGCTTTGTATTTGGGGATCAGATTAGCTGGCTTTTAACAAGTACTCTTGCTTTTAAGCCAAAATGATCTTATTTATTTTAACTACCAGAATACAGTCCCTCCATTTTACTATAGAAGAAAGGCATGTCCATAAATTAAAGTATATTTGTTTTAGCCCTTGGATTCTGTACAGCATTTCCTGTGATCTTTAGAATGTGGCATCTTCATGATAACAAAAAACTGGGCTGAGGCCGAGTGGGTTATTTTGCAGCATTGAACGCAGCCAGCGATTCCTTGTTTTGCCTCCTTTGGGTTAGGTACCACAAGAGGCTTCATAATCTCTACTGCTTCCTCTGAGACCTATCCAAGAGTCTTTGCCACAAGTAGCTATGCAGATGAAACTAGATTAGAATAGGGTGAATTTGCTGGTTAGGGTTCATTTTCTTTCTGTAATATGTGTACATTGTTATCACAATAGGCAACCAGTTGAGATCTACATGCTTGCTGTATCCTTTTCCTAGCATACTTCTGGCAGTTAGCATATTTCCACAGAAGTGCCTGTCTAGCTGCTGTAGTAATGCTGCAATGACGTATCTTTTTATAAAGTGAGTGATACTAAACCATCTTCTGGCTAATCCTAGAATAAATGTGTAGACTGAATTAACATTACAGCAATGAGCCTTGAATTCAAAAGATGGGAGAATGAATACAGGGTTAAAAATAATGTATCTTATAAATGTATGAGGTGCTAGAAAGTGCTTGAGCCTCTTGATGTTTTGCTCTCTCACCTGACCTTAGAAATGGTCTAATTTTGCTTAGAAGTCAGATAATTGTGCATGGCTGCATAAACTACATCTAGATTAGCTCATGGATGAAGAAGGGAAATGTGTACACTTTTTGATGGGTATCTGTAGCACATTTGTGCTATTAATAACATGGTGCTGCAACTAAAGGCACAACGGGAGACTAGGATTTGTTACTGAAACACAGTAGATATTGTATAGGTGGTTCTTAGAACTGCTCCGTTATTTATGATGTACATTTCTTCCACTTATTTTTACTGTTTCATACATTGACATTTTATTGTTATTGTCATTTCTTAGCTGTAATTCTTCTTGGCTTGATCCTACCACTGTATTTACATTTCTTAACTGGCTGTGTAGTATTTCTAAATAATCTGTTTGTGGATTTGGAGGAATTGATGAAAGAACAATCACAATACGATTTTCAAGATTAGGAGTTAAACTGGTATTGTAAGGGAGAAGGTAACAATAAAAGAGAATACCATACTTCATGCTTAGGCTTAGAGCTCTTAATTCCATACTTCATTTTTTCCACAGAGGTTTATCTGGATCTCTACAGAATGTTCTTTCTCAAAAATATTTGCACTTCTGCATGAGCTACAACAGCACTCCCAACCTTTTGGGTGCCTGGGACCAGTTCTGTGGAGAAAGTTTTCTGTGGACCACAGGGGACATTGTTTCACACGCTTCCTGCATTTCGTGTGGGCACGGATGAGGCTTCGCTCGTTTACGCAGCCCGGTTTCTGGTGCGCCGTGGATCAGTGCCAGTCCGTAGCCCGTGGGTTGGGGACCTCTGAATTACAATACAGTAGTTACACTTAAGGTCAAAAATTGAAACTTAACTGCATCTCAGGAAAAGCTTTCCAATGCAGTTAGTATATCTTTCTCCCTCATAAATGTTGCACAGAATTGCAGATTTATACAGATGTAATACAGTATATCAAAAGTATAAAGTTCCAAGCATTGGATTCCAGTTTTCATTATTGCAGATTGTTGACCATTATTTGGTAAGAATTCAAAGGCTCATCACATAATTTATTATTGCACTCCAGAATATCTACACTTCGTATCTATGCATTCTCTCTCCAAAGTGGGGTACCCCTAATAGTATTCCATATTATGTTTATATAATTTTTGAAAAAGCACAAGTGGAATGTACACATTTCATAATCTGTAATCCCATCGGAGTGTACCATTACTCAGTGGTGTTGACAATTTATTTATTTTGAACTTGATTTATTTGTATATTTTGCAATTTTATTGAAAAGCAGTTGATTTCTGTTAGATAAATGTGTTTTTCCTATTGAACTTTCTTTGTTTTAAGTGGCTCCTTCACATTCCATTCATCATCTTTTGTTAATAAGAGGACAAGATGATAATTTTCTAAAAGTAGCTTCCAGGGAGAATGGAAGGCTTCTTCCAAAGGAATGTTTGACTTCCGAAAGTCTTTGGTCAGGATTTGATTTTCTTGTTCATGAATGGTTACTTGCAGTCTTGTTAATGGTCACAGTCACCAGCTAGAAAAGGAGAGAACATTATGCTGGTATTGTTTTCAGGTAGAAGCAAAACATTGTCTTTTTAAAAAATATATGTATTTGGGATGAAATTAAGAACTAGCTGGCCTTCCAAGTTTCCTTCCTGCTTGGTGTGATATTCTTATTTCTAGTATTCATGGAATATTTGGGTGTCCAATTAAGCCCCTTGTTACGGTATTATGTACTGAACAAGCTGATGATGAAATTTTTCTTTCCTACTACATAAGACATATTTATTTTTAATCTAGATAAAAATGGCTGCAGTATTCATCTAAATCTATCTAGAGAATATTAATCATATGCTTCAGTTGTTTCTATGCATTTTAGGTTTTTTTTTAAAGACACCAAAAACAATGATTCCTTCTCAACTTTAAGCCAGTCATCCCTCAATGTTAGTAGGATGCCACACTCAAATAAAGCAACAAAATACTAAATTATTTCAGTAAAGAAGTCTTCATACTGCCAAAGTCGTATTTTTCTATCATTCTTATTAAGCCTTCCTCTCTGTACATAAGGAAACTGAAATTCAGATTATGATTTTGACAGTTCAATAGGATTCGGTCTAATCATCTTTAAATACTCCCTACACTGTATTTTATTTTATTTTCCTATCTTCACAGTTTCTTGGGGATAAGTTAAAATGTGTTTGAATGTGAATGGCTCATGTCATCTAGTGAACTCTCTAGCTATATAGGGATTTAAATACACCTCACCCATACCATGTCCAGTACTTATAGTGGCTTTAACAGAGAAGCTGCTGGTTGAATTTGTGCTGCAAAGTAGGAGCCCTTTAAAACAATTTTGTTTCCTCCTATCTTCTAAAAGAAAGTGAAAACTACCGTAATACAATATGGTATGGGCTTACTGGACAAATAATACAAATGCATAATGCTTAGTGAAAACTACTCAAAATATTAAAATATATGCCTAATTGCTTTTCACTGCTCTCTCCATGTGACTGAGATGGTGCAATGTCAATCAATCATTTCTGTACTAGTGGAATAAAACAGGAGGATCCCAACAAATCACTGTTAGATGCAATGAGCATTTTTGCTGCGGCTGGTTTTCAGGACAACCAGAATGCCTTAGACACTGAGACCTGCATCCAGATTTATTGAAGAAATCTAGAAGGTATAAATTAATTATATTTAAGACCAGAACAAACAATGGGCTATGTTTGGACTTACATGAATTAGTTTCCATTGCCACAATTGGATTTCCCCCCCCCCTGTACCTCTGGTTTCCTTGAATCTGCTCTGGAGGATCTAAATTATTTTGCTGTATGTGATACTACTAGCAACAAATCCCACCTTCCAGCATTCCCCCACTTTTTGATCATCAACTTTCTTATCTAAGTGTTGAGGACAAATTTGAAGGGGTGCTGGAAATGTTTGCTTTCACTGTAAATAACTGTTAGAAATAAAAGTAGTAGTTGAACTGACTACTTACCACCAGAGCAGTTCAAAGCTCTTTTTTACAAACTAAGACAAGATGACTGCAACCTGGTGAAGTTCTTGATGGGGTAATTAAGAGCTGGTTCACAAAGGCAGAAATCCACAATAATACAGAACAGGAATGCAACAGGTTAAGTGTGGGTTGTTGGACTTCTAAGACAATCTTGATCTGTTGCCTATGGGCAGCCTCTGCCAATTCCGATTGCACGGATAATAGGCAGCTCATTATGATGTAGGTATTTATCTCTATTCCAAGATTAACCTCTGGACAAAATCCAAATTGCCCACCATTGCCATCACATTAGAGATATAGATAATGGGAACTGAATATCCCAGAATTGCTCTACATTTCATGAAACATCTGTATTTTTCATAATGGTTAATATCCCTGGATGAGATGTTATTCACATAATATTTTAAAACTTGCTTGTAAAACTTTTGTTAGCCAGTTTAACACTGATGACTTTACCTTTTTTGCATCTTCAGAAACACATGAAAGCTGCTTATGAATATCATAATTTTTTTATTTGCAGATCTGTCAGAGCGGTACCAGCTTATTCTGCTGATTTGCAATTCAGTGTGTTTAATAATGGAATATAATTACTATCAAATGATTCAAAATAAAAATTGCAATATTTTAAAATAGGGCCTCTTTTTCTGTCTTCTATACACCAACGGCACAGAATGGTGAGAGATATGTTTACACTCCAGGAAACGGCTTATTTATATGAAAAAGAAACCTAAGCAGCCTTGGACTAGAGAGTAACTATCAGGAAATGTGCTTTAATTTAACAGCCTGAACTAATTAATAGGACAACAAGCCAGGCCCTCGGAGCCTTTTACAAATATTATGAAGCTGACCTTCATTGAGTCTCATTCTTGGAATGGAGGTAAAACAGAGCGGCCCAACAAGGACATCCTGTTGAAGGCATTCTGTTTTGTAAAGGCTCTGGAACCATTTGCTGCCACATATTCCAACTCTGTAGGAGTGAGCCAAGTGGCTGCTAGCTGAAAAAAAGAATCTCACTCTGACACAGAGCTAAAGTTTTAGCAATAATAAGATAATGAAAAGAGGCGCAAATAAAACTTCCTTTTTTAAAAGGTTGTAATTTTCTTTGTCTGGACTATATGAGCAGTTGTTTTCTTTGAGATCATGCACGCATACAAAACAACCTCTTCTTTTCCTTCTCCCATAAAATTGAGCATAAATAGCATGGATCTCCCCAGTAAAAATAATCAGGGCAAAGAATAAGCACATGGCATAAGGATCCATTTTAGAAGGTTCCAGAACACAGGCACCGCATGCCTCCATCAGAATGATAAAACTTTCAAATTTCAGCCACAGAAAACTACCTATCAGACATCCAAGAACAGATGGTATATCATTTCATCAATCAAAACATATAAAAATGAGAAGAAGCTGGAAAGCAGTTAGAGCAAAAGCAGAGGACCACACTTGACCAGATGAACTGAATCCTGAAAATACTCCCATTTTTACACATTCAAGATTGAGTACAGAGAGAGATATTACTCCCTCACTAAAAGGTCAAATAACTATACTTGCTGTGATTACTGCAGGTCATGGAAACCTTCCTGCCAGAGGCTATTTTAATGAAATGAACCAGTAGAGAATTAAAAAATACACAAGCAAGCCTTCCTTTTTGTGTGTGGGGGATGCATTTGGGCTACTATATGTGGTCTTAATTCAGCCAGCACTTTCTTTGTATATTTGGAACAGGTCTGCAAGGAATACGCTTGCTAAAGATAAAGGGCTCCTGATTAGTTTTTGTTTGCTTGCTTATTATTCCCCACCTGGGGGGAATCAGTTCCTGCCAATTCCTGCTATAGCCACATTTAATGAAAGTATTTTCTATTCTTCCTCTTCTTCCTCTTCTTCTTCCTCCTCATCATCATCCTCATCATGGCAATGTGTAATCTCTTGGGGTGTTTGAGGGAAGAGATTGGGTGGTTTAATCTCACTAACAGATCGGGTGAGCTGATGTCGTTTGTCGGAATCTTTGAAGTCCACTGAAGTGCGATTACGGGTAGCCATTGGGGATTCAGTGTCATTGATATCCACATGGGTGTGCTCCACTGTTGATTCGTGTGGCATCTGCAATGGAAAAGAGAGTATCTTTCCCTCAGTGCTCTGAAAAGTTAGGTGACTCATTAGCTGCACTACGTGCAGACACTAACATGGATTTTCATATCTCTACAACACTACAAAGAAGCTTACAACAGCAAAAACAATGCATTAAAACAAAAAAAATGCAGCAACATTGTATTAAGCTGCTTACGTTTCACAAAAGTAAAATATATCACATAGCAGGAAAACAATCTGCCTCTGCTGCAGGCAAATTTATCATCTTAGAGGTGAATATTTACCGACATAACAAAAAGAGTTGTTAGGTGAGGAACTCTTTGTATAGGAAAGCCTGCAATTTTTCCTTACGGAGGGCTAACTGACCCATTACCAACACCGTTTACAAATTATTTCCCCAAGCACTCTATTGGTCATAAAAGTGATATGGATGTAGATCTAATATACATTATGTAACTTCCATGTTTAATATGAATCAGTCAGATATGGATGCATTCAGGTCCAAGTCAATGTGTCTTCATGGGGAATATTTCTCAGAACTACTCCTTAAAAGCAGGATTTCAAACTGCTCCAAGCCTATCTCACCAGAATTCAGAAAGGAAAGTTGGTTTCAGAAAAGAGGTCACATTGGTCTACCCTTATTATATAGGTAACTGATTAGCCCCATTTTTCTTTTGCTGTATGCAATGTCAATGCTATTCTACAGGATACATTAGGCTACATCTCTTTTCTGTTGAGAATGCCTTACTCTGTACCTTGAAGGGTCAGAAAAATGTCTGGACCATTCTGTCTACCTGAACGAATGAAAATCTGTGTTTCAACTTACCAGCACGTGGGCAGCTCTGAAGAGGTAACTGAAGGGATAATATAAGAGGTTGATGAAAGATGCTGCATAGAGATCTGCATACCGCATTACTTGACTAGCAAACAGCGTTTGTCGGGAACCACTTCGGAACAAACTTCCCATCATTCCGTAGCACATATCCATGTCATGAGTCACTTTCTAAAATCAGAGATTGAAGTCAGTAAGCATCTGCCAGGATCAGCAAGTCTTTCTAGGAGTGAGAGCTTTAATTCCTATATAAGGGTTCCCCATTTAATTCAGGGGATGCTAATTCCATTTATTAAAAAGTCTATTATTGGAAGCACAGAATAAACCTGGTCCTGCTGGATTACAAATGATGCTTTGTTCTTTTGAACCCTCTCATTCAGTTAGAGATCAAAAGCTTTTATAGATAAAAGCTTTTAGGAAATATTGTTCATAAATTAAATGTTCCTTGTAGTAGCAGGCCATTAGGGCTTTGTCTTTATATAGCTTGACAACAATGGAAGCATTTTTAGAATACATAAAATGGGGTGGGAAGTACTAATCTCTAGAGCACACACAAAGAATGTTTATGGCCCAGAAACTTTTAGTTTCCCCTCATGCTTTACATATATTGTTGCCCCTGCCTTCTAGAATAGAATAGAATTCTTTTTTGGCCAAGTGTGATTGGACACACAAGGAATTTGTCTTAGGTGTGTATGCTCTCAGTGTACATAAGGAGAATAAAATACATTCATCAAGAATAAAAAGAGACAACACTTAGTGATAGTCAAGGTTACTAATAAGCTATCAAATCGTACCAGGAAACAAATAAAAACAATATAATTGAAAGATACAAGCAACGTGGTTAATAGTAATGTGAGAAGAGATAGATACCAGCAAGGAAGAGAATAATAATAATAATACAATCTTAGTAAATTATTTACTAAGATTACTTATTATTATTTATTATTATTAATATATTAATACAGTATATTATTAATATTATTAAAATTATTATTTAATATTATTTTCTACTTTACAATAGAAGTACAAGTGTATTTTTGCAAATAAAAATACAAACATTTACAATCCCTTTAAGGTTTTTTTTTTAGTTCTTTCTACCACATAGCTCTTCCCTGTGGATATCCCCTCCCCCAAGATGTAAATTCCAAACCAAAAATGTAGACACCATCAACTATTTATCACACCTTCATCTTCCCTTCAAGTAGTGGCTGATTAGTAGTTCAGCACCAAGGACAGAGCTGTCTGCTCAAGGGAGAAGGGAAGGACTCCCCAAGGACTTTGATGCCTCTTCAGGCCCTTTTCACACGTAAAGCTAAGAATAATGAGTTTTATCAAGTGAATAGGAGCTTGTTTTCTTCGCCTGGGCCCTTTTGTTCCACACAGCCTTTAAATACTTTGGTTAGCGATGGTAGAAACTCATCAGGATGATAATTGGTGAGATTAGAAATGAGCACATGGGTGGCTTGTCTCAGATGACAATTCCTGCTGCAATTATAGTGCAGTAGACACTTAAAGTGATGGTTATTTAGATGTCTGTCTGTCTATTATCTATTTTCATCCTCTCTCTCTCTCTCTCTCTCTCTGTGTGTGTGTCATCTATCACTATCTATCTCTATCTCTATCTCTATCTATCTCTATCTATCTATCATCTCTATCTTTATTTCTATCTATCTATGTCTGTCTATCATCTCTATCTATCTATCTATCTATCTATCTATCATATATATCATCTCTCTATATCATCTCTCTATGTCATATCTCTCTCTTGTCTATTTCTCTATCATTTCTCTCTCTCTATTTCTCTCTCTCTATCTCTCTATCTCTAGCTATCTATCATCTCTCTCTCTGTCATACCTCCCTCCCTCCCTCCCTCC
>JANHFT010007382.1:614509-639846 GCA_032467955.1 Pseudoxenodon macrops
CTTATTTTAGCGCATGCGCTGAAAAGCCTGATTGGGCTTATTATCTGGGGAGGTCTTATTTTCAGGGAAACAGGGTAGATTTGTCTTTCTTTTTTTCACTTTCTCTTGATTCCCATATTTATTCTTGTATACTATGTGCTATAAGTATTTTTTTACCATATTTTTATCAGGGAATATTTCCCCATTAAACAGCATCTCAAAAGTTTTACATAAATCATCATTAAAAATTAAATAAGTGAGCTTAATAAAAAGTATCAAAAGTATTCTCCCTCATTACCTACTTTTAGTAAATGCACTATACATTCTAACAATGTTGCCAGAAAGGTTCTGGGAAAGTTTCACAGAATTACATAACATAAAGAATTGGAAGGATCTTTGAAGATTCTCTAATCCTACTCCTGACCAATGTCAGAAACTACTACTGAACTACAGTATCCTTGTCAGATGGTGAACCATGATGCTTTCAGTCCCACTAAGCTCTTCCCAAAGGCCCGAGCAACTTCAGAAGTCTCCAACATAGCACAAAGAATTGAGAGAAATGCGCAAAATGTGGCAGTCGCGATACACTCAAGAAAGCACCTTAGGAAATATACAGATCATTAAAAATTCTGGAATACCCATGAATATTATCCCCAAATGATTTTGTGAATCGTAGTCATTTAGTTGTCATAAATTAAACCTGACATTTATAAAATGGCAAAACATTAGTCTAGAGGAATATTTATGCCTATCTGCTCTGCAGTTCTCTTCTATTTATTTGTATTTTAAAACACATTATCTGATAATACATAAAACTTACATTTTCAAGATACATATGCAGTTTACCATATATGAACTATAGCCTCTTAAGCTTAAAAATACCACTTAAACTGTACAGAACAAATGCAACTTTAAATTACAATTATTTACCTGGTAGGGAATGTAGGATCGTAGACAAAACTAAGCAGCTCTTGAGGATATCCAATTGAAACTAACCGTTCGACTGTTAAGTCAAATCCAAGGGATTCATATTCTGGAGATTTATACACTGTGATAAGATGAGAAGATTCCAATTAGAAAATACAAAAGAGAAAGCAAGAGAGATGTCACATCTAAGCAAATCAGAAAATTTTCATTAATTTTACCAGTCAGTTCAGCAGACATAAAGCAATGACTAAGATATTATACTTCCGTAACTCTATTGATTGTAAAGTATCTGTTTGCCCTTCAAGGTTTGTGTATAATCTGGGGGTCTTGACATCTATCAGAACTTCGGAAACAAGCCTTCTGGAATGAGGTTCCTCCTGAGATCCAGATGGTCCCCTCTTCGCTGTTGTTCAGAAGACCTGTGAAGATCCAGGTCTTTGGCAAGGAAGAGTGAGACCCTTTGTTTATTTCATCTGGACTGTTCTCCTTGCCATATTTTACCTTTAATGATTTTATTGTAATGTGTTTGCTGTGAGCCACCCAGAATTGTTGAGTTGAGTGGCACACAAGTTTAATAATCTATTACGGTTGGTTGCACAACTGTCCAGATGTTTAGACTGGATTTGGCATTTTTATTCACCCACTGAGTCCTTCACAAGAACCTAGGATAGCTAGATGTTGATGTCTGATGGTGAGGTATCATCGTAGAATGCAAGTTGTTCTGAATAAAGTTGCCTTTTGCAATTGAGTGATGGTGAATTTGTTAATGCCGATGGTGTTCAAATTGCCATGTCAATTTTGCAGACTTTTTTTTTAATTTCGTTATCAACAATTGCTAAGTCTGGGGTGTTATGTTGCAGTTTCTTCCTTTTCTATAACTTTCTCAATTTTATGGTCCCACCAGTTCTTGCAAGCAGGTAAATGATATTTCTTGTAGTTCTTTCAATATACCATTGTTGCTACTTTGTTGTGCCATTGTTTGTAGTCAATCTGTGAGATCTTCTTGCAGCAATTAACTAGGAGGCCCACTGTTTTTTCAGCTTCTTTGCAGAGGCGGCATTTTCTGTTCGGTGCTGCCTTCTCAATTATAGTTCTGTATCCATTTGTTTTTAAGGCTTCCAGATTTGTCTTTCTTCAATTTTCCTGCTCTTAAGACATTGCCAGGGTCTTGTTAATATCTGCTTTGCCTGCTATTTCTTTAATGTACTGGCCATGTATTACTTTGCTTTGCTGTGTGTCATTCTATTCTCCATATTATTTATGATTGGTTGCACAGTCAGACAGATGTTTAGTTTGGAATTGGCATTTTTACTCACCTTCCAAGTCCTTCCTAAGATAGACAGATATTGTTTTTTGTTGTTAAAGGAAAACAAAACTCTTGACTCCATTAACTTGAATCAAAAGAACTTTTACTGAGAGAAAGTGGTTGCAGTAAAGTCAGTCGGAATCTGACACAGAGTACAAAGCAATTCTTCCGTTTACCCAACCCAACCCCAACCTCCAACCCCCACCAGTCCACCAGCAGCCAATGTGATGCTGCAAAGTTGTTTTGAGAAAGCGGAGGTGCTAGGCACATAGCAGTTCATTCTCAGAACAAGATAGCCTTGGAACCAAGCTGGAACCAGCTGGGAGGGAGTGTGCTCTGTCTCCAAAGACACTCCCTCTCCCATAGAGATTTGCAAAAAGGAAAAGCATGTGAAAAATGCCAGCAAACCTTCCTCCCCCAGCCCTCCTTCCAACAGAATGGCAGGACATGATAAGAGGACCTGACAGTCACAGGATATAAGCTGCTACAAGTAAAGCTGCCTTTTGAAATTGACTGATGGTGATTTTGTCAATGACAATGGTGCTTAATGGTGCTCCAGGTGTTTTGGCATTGTGCTCAAAGCACCTATTACTACTGATACTATCTTTGCTTCCTTTTCCATAGTCATTCGACTTTTTTTTTGCAGGTCTTTGTAATTTGTGATTTTCTCCAGTTATGTCTCTTCTATTCTGCTGTCTCCAGGTATTGCCAAATTTAGATGTTTTTAACTTTCTTATTGACAATTGTTAAGTCTGGAGTGTTATGTAGCAGGTACTTTTCTGTTTGAATTTGAAAGTTCCAGAACCCTTTAGCTTCTTCTTTTTCTCTGGCTATGTCTATTTCTAGCAGTAGTAGTACTAGTACATAACTGATAGTACATTATTTAAGGTTCAGTATATGGTATTATGCCAAGTGGTCTTATTTGATGTATAGAAGAGCACACATTATCCAAAGATTTTGATAACAGCAGCTCTTATTGCAGAGATAAGTAGACAGCAAGTACATGTATACACAAATTGTCAATTCCAAGAAAATAACTTCAGCTGATAAATACATGTATAATGAAAAACATGGTATATATTCCATCAGACCATATTATAAACTTGACCAGAGTATGCATGTATAACCAAGCTATATAAAAACGTAACTGAATCTAGAGGTTTTTGGAGGAAAGGGAACAAAGGAATGAAAATCATTCAGTAAAACAGAATAAATAACTGATAATATGCGAGAAACTCATAGTACATCTGTAGCCCTTACTGAGTACTGCAAATGCCCACCAATCTCCATACAACCATAAAGGGAAAGAATCCTAAAGATAATAGACTAGAGATGCTCTATTAAGAGTCATAATCACAGTCCTGTCGATTCCATAATGGAAAGCCAATTGATCCCTAACATTGCATTTATTATATAGAAGCAATGTAGTATTTCTACTTGCCCAAATCAAGAAAGATGTACAATCTTGGAAACATTGGGAAACCCTTAGTAACTATCCAGGTGATTTTTTAGAAAGTGCCCCAAAACAATCAAAAGTGCCCTATGATATTCATAGAGCATGATGTGCTTGTTGTCTAAGCAGTGAACTGTTTCAGACTGAACATGTGTAACCAGAGCTATTTTTTCTGAAAGATTCATGATATCTACAACTAGTCTGATATAACATTTGTGGTGAGGAGTTTGCCTTTTGCAACAGAAGGCAACAACTAGCCAACCTTGCTTGTTTTTGTAAAACCTAACTGGGATTAACTAGGAAAATGAGAAAATATTCCAGAAGAAGGCATTGGTCAACAATCTTTGTACTCTTGCCAAGAAAACTACATGAACTTATCCATGAAGTCACCAGTAATTAGTAATTGCCTCGAAGAACTCTTGTACAAGTTCATTCTAAAAGAGGAAAGAAAGCTATAAAGCACAGGAAGGAATCTTGTATTTCAGCAGGAAAAAAAAAATTATGAGAATTTTTTATAAACAAAGAAAATCAAGAAATATTGTAAATTCTGAACCATTCCATGATACAGATTAAATAAGAAAGGATTAATGCAATGTTAAATAACATTGTAATTTGACTGCTGCTGTTACCAGAAACGGGGGAGAATTTGGATTTTATTCATTCTTGATTTAATTATTTGATTTTATAACTTGTATGGAAATATTGCAAACTGCCACCAATTTTGTTCGAGTGCAACAGTTTATATAATGAGGATACACATACTATATGAAAATATACAAAGGAAATTCAGGTTCTAAATACAATAGTAAAGACATATCCTTAAAAATTATAATGAAATTTTAATTCTGAATTTTCCTGATATTAACTTATGCTTTTCAAACAATATTTCCAGAAAATATGGGATTCCTCGAAATTACCCAAGATTTCCCAATGAAAAGAGCAGTAGCTGTTTACTAATATCCATTACTATCCAACAGTCACTCTATGAATCTTTTTGTATAATTTGGTATCACCACATCATGACTACTGTGTTCTACCGTAGGCACAGCTTTAGATTCATGTGTGGCCCAATAGTGTAAACAGTCCTACATCTGTTTTTGTGAAGTTGATTAATCAGACAAATCAATCTTCAATTCAAATAAAACCCTGGCATCACAAAATGAAGAGCAAAATAGTGATGTTTGACACAAACCATCTGTTTCTCTACCTTCCTTTGATAACTTGATGTCGTTTTCAGGGTTCAAGTCTCTTTCCATGGAGTTTCATCACTGTTTTTTCTCTAAAGCACTTGTATGAAAGCTATTTTGTGCTATAGACTTCGGAGAGGAAATAGACTTAATAGAAAACTTATAGTAAATATTTTATTTGTACATTGAAATTCCCTTCATTACAGACCAGCAAATTCGGTTTTTTATAACACACATTACATCAAAACATAGAGGAAAAAAAGTATTTGGGTTTTGTTCTCAAAGGGGCTAAAATAGCAAGTCAAGAATAAATATAGCCTATAGCTTACAAAAGTCCTTTAGCCATATTGTTATGGAACAAATGCTGAAAATTGCTTTCCTTCCATTTTGAGAGCGAAAATCCTCATGATCATCATTAGGTCCTTTTGCAGAGCACATTGAACACAAGTATTTTCCAGTAATTTCGATCATTCACAGGGAAAATAAATGACATTTTGTAACATAGGCCCTAAATGGGTTAGCATAAAGAGACAAAAAGGAAAATCCAGGGAATCCCGAAGTACATGAAAAAACCCAATTTCCTTTGTATCACTGCCTCATCAAACGCAGATGCCTAACCCCACAATTGACTACCAAAAAGTAAATGAAAATTAACTCCAATGCCTTAATTAAAATCTGTCATAAGAATAGAAAATCACGGGATTAAAAGTGAAGAGCTGGCGATTGTAGCAGTTAGTACCAACTGACTTTGATTTTTTCCACAAAATGGAGCCAAAAAGAAAGCACAGGTGCAAGCTGAAATTCATAGATCGAATCTGATGCAATGCATCAACTTATGAAGTGACCATAGCCAAGTATTCTCTTTCCAACCATTTTTTTGCAACCACATGCATTATTCCCATAGGAGGCTTTGAGGTTTGTACGACCTCAAATACTTTGCACATAACACAGAAAGATATACAACAACACAGCTCTCATTTAAAAGCTAAGCAAATTATAGCTTTACACAATTTCTAAGAAACAGTGCAAGCTGCTTTCGTAAGTCTCACTTTTTCCCACAGAAAGAAAAATTAGTAGTTCTTATCACATTCTGAAATCAGGTTTATATAAATTTACATCTGTTCCTTGTTTATCCTCATTTCTATTTTCTACCACCATCTTTCTCTGTTGCTTTCTTTGACTCAATTTTAGATTACAATTTTATTGCACGGATTTGACTTGATGCTATTACTCTGAAAAGCATCATTCATACTGAGAGCTTTATATAAATTAATTGTGTCATTGAGATATATTGGCCCATCATACTAATATTCACCAATTTAATGCATATGTTGTCTCACCATTATAATATGAAGTTCACTGAGCACTAGGAAAAGCTCTAGCAAAATAGAACAACGAACACATGTCTAATTCAGTGTATTTGGGTTTGCTTTTTAAAACATAAGCATTTAATATTAAATACAGCTATTTGTTCAATAATAGTTTATAAGTTTCTGCATATGTACTAGGAAACCTATTAAGGTTCCCAACCCAAATGCTTCAACAGAATATTAAATCCTAAAGCAAAATTGGACAATTTAAGCCATTTAATACACTTAGCTATTTCAGGAATCATTAGCATTTATTGTGCAATTAAAAAAAATACTTAGTGTAGGAGTTAAAAATCTCTTATCCATGAAACACTATTTTCAGGGTCCTCTATCAATCCAGATCAATACATGTTAATTTTAGCAATGTTTTTTTTTTTAATCCACAAAAGTTGGAAAGCAGAAGAGACACTGCTTTCTGCTTCTCTTTTCTGGCAACCTACCTACCTAATTCACAGAAATTAATTTATTATCTGTCTGCATAGAAATTCTGTCTGTCTAGGCCAGCTGAGTCACCTTGGACCAGTCACTCCTCTCAGCCCTAGGAAGTAGGCAATAGGAGACCATGTCTGAAATCTTACTAAGAAAACGGCGGAAAACTCTGATGAGGAAATCCCACCTGGCATAGTGAAAAGAAGTAGATACTGCTATGCATAATCAATTGTGCAGTAAGTCCACAAACCTATCAAGAGATACCCTGAAATCATCAGTCAAGGCAACAAATTTAATTTCAGATTAGTGAGGGGTGATTTGGGAAATGGAGCAAAGCTGAGAACACAATCCAGCTGTCAGCATCTTCAGATCCGTAAACTATCAAATGCAATATTCAATAAAATGCACTGTGTTCAAAACTATTTTAACCATTTAAAGAATGCAAATGTCCTTATGAAATCATAAAAGAATCCCAAAGCACAGAAAGCTATATATTAAAATATATACAGGACTTTCATGCATGCTAGGGTTACTTGTTAAAACAGGCACAGAAGCCACATTAATAGCCTTTGTGGGGAGAAAAAAAAAATCTGCAGCCGCTCCACCTAGCACAATATACTGCTGCCAAGGTTTTAACTCACATGAGGCAGAGGCAGATGCAGAGTGTCACTCCAGTCTTGAAGGAGTTACACTGGACTCTCCTGTCAAAAAGAAAGAATCAAACTGACTTTAAAAAAATAGAGCAGTGGTGATATATTAACACCAATATGCTTGCTTGAGCTACTGGCTTGAGGACAATCAAAAACCAGCCAGGGAGACATACGGTAGTTTACATTTGATGATCTATAGGCAAGATTCCATATTCAAACGACAAAACGCTCTTAGATTCAAACACAGAAAATTTGCAGGAGGCTTTAGCACAAAAAGGGTAATGTGTTTGTATGAATTATGCTCCTATGAAGTTTTTTTTTTAATTAGATCTTTGACCCCAATACATAGTGTTACTCCAGCAGTAATATAGAATGTATAATAAAACATTAACTTATCAACTTGAGGTCATTGTTTGCTGTATATGACCTGGCTTAATTAAAATAGTTGACTTTTTTCCATTTCCTCTACCACAAAAGCCAGTTTAGTGCACATTGGAAGGAAAGAGAATAGCACTGCATATATAATACTCAGGATTCTGAAAGAAAATAATACATCTATTTATTGAGACATATGCTACAATAAATATTGAAATAGAATAGAATAGAACAGAATATTTTATTTGGCCTAGTATGATTAAATACACAAGGAAATTGTCCCCAGTGCAGAAGCTCTCAGTGTACATGCAAAAAAGCAGCAGAATAATGAAAATAAATTCATACCAATAGGAAGGGATAATAAGGACAATAAGGATAATAATAATGCTACAGTCATGCTACTTGGGTAAATATATAAACACATTAGACAGCAGTGTGAGAATTAGGTGTTTAGCAGAGTGGAAAAACTGTCCCTGTGTCTAGTTGTCTTGGCATGCAATATCTTATAGCACCCTCCTGAGAGAAGGAGCTGAAACACTTTGTGTCCAGGATGTGAGGAGTCTACAGCTATTTTCTCAGTCCTCCTTCTGACCTGGACAATATATAGGTCTATGAAAGCAGGCTGGTTGCAATTCTTTTTTTTAAACTATCCATTGTAACTGGTACTTGTTCTGTTTGGTTGTTGTACCAAACCAGACAGTTACAGAACTACATATGACAGGCTCAATAATTCCTCTGTAAAAGTGTAGCAACAGCTCCTGGGGCAGACTTAACTTCCTGAGTTGGTGCAGGAAGAACATGCTTTGTTGTGCCTTTTTAATGACGGTTCCAATGTTAAATGTCCATTTCAAGTACTGGGAGATTAAAGAACCCAAAATTTTGAAGGACTCTACTGTTGATATTGTGCTGTTGAATACGGTAAGAGGTGGTAAAATAGAAAGGCTCCTCCTAAAATCCACTCTCTAGTTTTAAGTGCATTCAGTTGTAAGTGTTATGTTACATGAAGAAATGTTAATAGATTGCAAAAACCTATGGAAGTATCAAGCAAAATAAATTAAGAATACAGAAAAAATATGAACTCACTCTTACCGGTGCATGAAATCCAGGAACCCCCCTTGGCACTTGCACAACATCTGCCCAATTTTAACAGGAAGAGATATAACTGACTCCACAAAAAAGATGCCACGCTTTGAACTACCATGCCAGTAATGGACAATTCTGAATAGGATTCGCATCTCACATGGCATCTGCAGAGACTTTCTGTATTAAAGAGGCATAGTATCCTCCCCTCAGTGTGACTGCGGGCTCCCATGTCAAACTGCAGATCACATGATGACCGGTTGCAAAGTGAGGACATATACTATGTCCTACAACACTTCCTACAATCGGTCTACAGGTACTACTATGTCCAGTATCTGATGTTTTTAATATAAACAATGCTGCACTTCAATGGTTAGATGGCCTAGACATTGGTATTTGAACACAGATATTTTTAATGTTTACATTTTATTGTGTTTTACTAATCTAGGTGAAACGTTAATACTACTAGTCCATGTATGATATGCCATACACTAAATAAATAATATTGAGAATAAAAAATTATGAAGCTCATCACCTCATGATTGGTGACTGATGACTGATGACAAAACACTTCTGGAAAGGATAAGAGTTGCAATAGGGATACACTTTATGCAAAATAGGCAGGTCCCATTTGGAAAGTTTGGGAGTTTTTTTTATTTTAAAATTGTAAGAGCTGGTGGCTTTCACAATAGTTTTTGTTGTGTTTTCTCTCATAATTGAGGAAAATATGCTGCCTGTTTTTAGCAATATGGTTGGAAAGGGATCTAGGAACTTATGGGTTGCATATGGTCATAGGGGCTTAGAATGCCCACTCTTTTGAGTGGTAGCCATAAGGACAATAGTGTCATACATGACTAAAGAAGCAGCTCACCTCTTTACACTTCTTATAAATGCAGAAGTATATTGATAAATGCTGACAGAGAGGAGAAATGGGAGGAACTAATAACTTTCATAATATTTACCTCTGAAAGAAGGGATCCACCTGATACATTACAAAAGATAAGATAAGCCTAATTCACTAGATTACTGTAGTGATTGTGCACCATTTCTGAGTAAACGTTATGATGAACTGCATGTTGTAAATTACTAAAATTCATCTAAGAAGTACATTATAAGTGAGATATTTTGATATTTCTAAATGTTAGAGCAATTCCATTGATAAAACTCAAATAAGCTCCTTGTGTGACTATATATGAAAGAACACACATTTTAGACCATTTAATTACAGAAGATGCTTCCTGCTATTTTAGCTACTGCAGAAGGAATGATGACTCTTCTTTAACCTTGCTATAAAGATTAGAAGCCAGCTGTGAAAACAAGCACATTCTATACATATCCATCCCCTCTCAAAAGCAATTCCTATTCCCTTTTAACTGCGTCAAAGAGAAATTTCAGTATCAGAATTAATCACCCAAATATGAAATAATATTTCTGTTGAAACAAAATCTGGCAACCATGTTCAGTCGAGTTTCTGCTTTTACCAGACTTTGCTAAGTTTAATAGCAAGAACCCTTAACTGATGGACTGCATGTGGTCTCTAGCATTCCTTTGTAATACACTATCAAAGAAGTGGCTGTTTTCCACAGCATAATTCTTTTCCCCCTAATATAATATTGAAAAGGTTAGCAGGTGGGATCCTGGAAGACTATTCGATATTGCTAACAGACACCATGGAAAAGATTAAATATTTTACATGATAAATGTGACATATTCTGCTCTTTTCCTGCCATTGCTAAAAAAAGCAATGCCAGAATTGTGTTTCTATCCCAACTGACTCCAAGTTTTAAAAAGTCCTTCATTTCTCAGATTTTAACCCCAACTTTGTCTTTTTTCTGCCAAAGTCTATCATTCAATTTTGATGCTACATCTGAACTGTTACATATGAAATATAGCTGACTTTGGGCCAGTCACTCTCTGTCAGCCCAACTCACCTCATAGGGTTGTTTTGGGAAAATAGGAGGAAGAAAGGGTAGATATGTTTGCCACCTTGGGTTATTTATAAATAATAAAGGTGAGGTTTAAATAAAATAAATAAAAAATATGTATAAACCACAGTATAACAGTATACCACCCAAAAGAACACACTCCTCTTATTTCTATCATATGCCACATGTTTTGATTTAACACACATACATTTAAATATTTCCATTTGAAAGTTTTCCTCATGTTCTATTCCAAGTACATATTTTTTTTAAATCAGGAACACATACAATCAGTAATTATCCTCATAAAAATCATAACTAAAAGAGTAATTGATAAAATATATATCCTTCCTCTTCCCTAGCAGCAATATTGCAATGCTCAGTTAACTTGTTACTAATTCTCCAGATCTAGCTAGTTAAGTTGCTCAGAGTTATTTTTCTGCCAGATGCACAATGACTTTACTTGAACTACTTTGTTTTTCAGCCCTTCACTATTCTTTTGCTAGTCAATATTTATTTTCCCTTTAGTTTTCAATAGTGATCACATGATCTAACCCATGGCTGTCAAACTCACGTGGTCATGTTGTCGTCACGTGACATATTGTGACTTCCCCCCCTTCCCTAAAACAGGGGTGGGCATCGCCAGCATGTGACACATCTGGCTTGCAGGCCTCAAGTTTTACACCCCTGATCTAAGCTTAATTAAAGACTCCTAGTCTTTACAGGCTGCTACCTCTTCTCTTACAGTTAAATTGAACATCCTGAATAGCTTTTCTGGGCTTTTGACATTCTTGAACAATACAAAATAGACTACAGGGATTCCTGGGCTATAGGCAGGCAGAAAGTCCTTAAAACACAGAGTTACAGATGAGAGAAGATAGTAAAGTGATTTCAGGATTCAATGAAAAGTATGTCAAGTACTGAAAAATCTCCAAAATTCCATTAATGTTGCTATGTATTCGATGTACACCAATAGCCAAAAGCATACTCATAAGTGCCACATTATAAATTTGCATTGAACACATTATCTGAAATTAGTGTAGTTAAATCAATAATTCTGTACACAACTTTTAAAGTATGTGTGTATTTTTTATCCATCTCCTGGTTTTTTATATTTGATCATATATGCGTTACTGCAATTAAAAATTAATGCCAATATCTTATGGATTTTCAATTATCTTTTTTCAGAAATGTTGAAAACTATCCATAGAAACAAAATGTTTGTAAGGTAATATGTTACTATGTTTAATCACTGAATTAGAACCAGATATTCTGTAAAGTGAAGTTAAATTGACCCTAGAAAATATTGTTAACTTGATGTTGCAGGAATTGGCAAAATATTAGCAGAACTCTAAAATCTGATCGCAGGATGCAGAGAAGGAATTTTGTAAACAAGTATGAAAAACAAGTGTGGTCAAGGGAGTGAAAAAGATCCATTCTATTTGAGTACCACAAAAAGCTAATGTTAAGGAATGTTCTAACTAATGAACAATTGCATTAATTTAACACTTTAATAAGATAATGCCCAATATTTTGCAACACAGATTTTAATAATAGAATAGCATAACAGAGTTGGAAGAGACCTTGGAGGTCTTCTAGTCCAACCCCCTGCTTAGGCAGGAAACCCTACACCACTACATGGAAACCCTACACCACTAATGCATGGAACAATAATTTCCAGATATACAAATGGATTCAGAAGAGATGATGGCACCCAAGATCATTTGGCTAATAGCCATTGAAAAATGAAAAAAGGGGAAGATCCAAAAAGATATCGGGTTTTTGTTTTACTACAATGGCTTTTGACAGGATAGTCTGAAACATACTGTGGATGTTCCTTAAAAACATGGCATATCAGAAACCTCACTTGCCTATTGAAAATTACTATAATAGCCAGGAACCTTCCATCAGAATGCAATATAAAGCAACTAAATGGTTCAAAATGGGGAAAGGAATATGCCAATGTTGTATATTTACTTCTCATTTATTTACCTTATATGCACAATGTAAGTGGCAACAGATGTTATCTTCCTAGAATAAAAAAAATGATAGAAATAGGAAAGTCTAGCAAGAAAAAAAATTGTATAAAATGGTTTCTTCTTTTTTCCTTGAGTGTTAATATATCTAGATAAAATTTACAGGATAGATGACAATTATGTAGCGGACACAATTTCCTAAATTTTGAAGAAATGAGTACATTAATTTCAATTAATCTTTTAAAATAACAGTCATTTGCTCAGACCATTCTGCAACTATTCCAGTAATCCAGTGATTTTTTGTAATTACAATTTGAATGGAATCTGTCCTCGACTCAATCCTATTGGATTGACATATTCCTGTGATACGAATGGTTTCAACTGAAGGTTTTGAGAAACTAGAAATATAAATTGCTTATTCACAAGACTGCTGCAACATGTTAGGGATGTGCAAAATATTCCATTTTTCTTCCAGACCACAAGCTACTTCTATCAGTTTATATGTCTGGAAAACAAAATTAACCCAATTAAAATTTTAATTTTTTAAAAATGAAATTAAAACAATAGATTACAATAATTAACTATTTAAAGCTTGGAAAGACAGATGTGTTTTAACCATATTCTTAAACAGCAAGATACTAGAAGCCAGAAACATCTTGAAAACACATTTCACTTCCAAACAATTGCAGGACTATTTCCAGAGCAGCTGAATCAGCACTGTCCGGAGGAAGAATGGAATGTTTCAGAATTCCTTGGAACATTCTGTCTCCGAAATGTAACATTTAACACACTTATAACTATTGCATGCCCAAATACATAAAAAGAGGTCCTGGACAATAATGGAGTCAACTGCAGTGGTAGCAAAAACAGGGCTTTCAACATTGCCTCCCCTCATGTTCACACTTACCATGATTTGGAGTCATTGACGGCAAAAGACCCTCTCAAAAGAGACCTCTCAAACTCCTACTGTACAAGCCCTGCTTCTATAATATGACTAAACACTATAGGTACTATCTAAAATAAAAATAATGCTAGTAAAATGCTCTGCCTTTACTCAATCATCAAGCGATATAACAGAGTTGGAGTTCCACAATGGGTTCTGAATCACAGACAGGAGAAGTTAAACTTCTCCACTATCACTACACAACCGATTACAAAACCACCTCAAATTACTTCTTTCCACTGGGTATACAGAATTATCAACATGACAGAAACAAATTACAGCATAGCAATTTTTTATTGAGTTAGAGAGCCAGCACATATACGTATTTTCAATCTAATAACCTAAAATGCTACTTTAAAATAGCTTTGAAATGCTATGCATATCTGAATGTGTTTTTATTCCTTGGAAAAACAAAAAATATATAACATGGATTATTGTAACATGTGTGTAATATGTGTGTCTTTGGGCATATAACCATAACAAGTTAATCGATTTAAAATTTCCAAAATGGAATACTCAGTTTTTGTGCACAACATGCAAAACACTAATTACTATTAATTTCTTAAATGTCTTTAAAAAGCATAATAACTTATTTATTTGCCAACTGCAAATGGTTGCAAGATGTACTGAGTGTCAAGACAAATATTACTGAAATTAGGAGATACAAGCAACAGTAATAGTTTTAGAATAATTGGTCACCCTCTGCTGAAGCTAGCAGATATAATAAATATGAACTATTATTCATAAATACTAGGAAAATGTCCCTTCATGAAAAAGTACTTTTTCATTCAACTCTGCCTGGCATTAGTTAGGGGAACAGAAACATTAGTTCGTCAATTCTAAAGGAGAGCACCACAAAGAAAAGAGACAAGAAACAACTCCTTGATAGAAGCATAATTATCAATACCACTCTAAAGACTATGTGAACCAGGATAAAAATAACTAAGACTTATTATCGGCAGATAGAAGTAAGGATGATTTATGTTCATTTATTAGAATGTTAATTCTTCAACAAAATGGACATGATTTATACAAAACGATAAGAATGTAGTCAACTGCTATCTGTTCTTTAGTTCTCTCTATAAACTGCTTAAACAGAGTTTAAGTAGTTTCTTAAATAAGCACTTACTATCTCAAAATATAGTAAGACATTCTTGCTTTTGTTAGCAATAAGGCTCCGTTATGAAACATAGATTTGTATACATACCAGCTAAAGTATAATCCATATCAAATCCAAAGCACTTTATTTTTTCCATGGCTAGACTTCTATTCACAAAAACCCTGCCAAAAAAAGGTAAGAAAACCAATAGTAAGTATTGTTGATATGAAACCTGAGTAAACAGCATGAGGAACACATATGCTTCAAACTATCCAAGAGTTATTAAAGGAATATGCCAACGGACAAAATGACCAAGACGCATTTACAGTGATCCTGAGCACATTCACTTTGGAGCAAATGCCACTGACTGGACTCAGTAGACTCATCTGGGAATAACTTTATACTATACAGAACTGAGCTGTTAATCTCCTAAATGTAATAACATTGCTGGATGCTATCAGTAGTAGTTGAATTTAAAAGATTTTTTAAAAGAGCTGGATTTTTTCATTTATATTATATCAGAATTTACACAAATTGCAGATGCCAATGAAAAATAAGGAAAAAAGGATGAAAAATTGCTCACTTTTTTTAACTCAACGAAAATAAAAGCAATATACCAAAAAGGTGGCATACTGGTTGTGGATTGATAGTTTGCCTACTAATTACATAAATTGTTTAATATTAAAATTATTCTCAAAAGCAAGCCTATCTCATTGTATAAATCAATCAAATACAAATGTATTATTATTAAATAATACATTTGTATTTGATTGATTTAAAAAATGCCACAGAAATTACACTCCACCAATATATAAATGCATAAAAGGTAAAGGTAAAGTTGTCCCTGCAAGTTTTACCCCTGCTAGTCGTGACTGACTTTAGAAGGTAGTGCTCATCTCTGTTCCTTAAGCCAAAGAGGCATTGTCCAAAGATGTTTTGGCACTCATTTGGCCAGTATGACATCATGCCGCAGCACAA
Source organism: Pseudoxenodon macrops (assembly GCA_032467955.1). Taxonomy (NCBI): domain Eukaryota; kingdom Metazoa; phylum Chordata; class Lepidosauria; order Squamata; family Pseudoxenodontidae; genus Pseudoxenodon; species Pseudoxenodon macrops. The sequence continues at coordinate 630,184 of JANHFT010007382.1, forward strand.
AGCATATGGCACAACATGGAATACTGTTGCCTTCCTGCATGCTTAGATGCAGTACCTACTCATCTACTTGCCTTTGCATGCGTTCAAACTGCTAGGTTGGCAGGAGCTAGACAAGTGATAGGAGCTCATTCTATTTTGCGTCACTTGGGTCTCGAACTGTCAAGGTATGAACCTTTAACAGTCTAACACTCAACATCCTAACCACTGAGTCACTGTGTCCCTTATAGATGCACAAAAATGCATTCCGCATTAATTTAAACCAAGCCCTGCATTAGCAACTTTATATTCAAAAATCTACACAATTGTTTTTGTAATATACAATTCAGTTCTGAAGAAGCGTCTTGGATGAGAAGTGAAATGTTTGCAAGGAAAAAAGCAAAAAAGTCCAGTTGCCTTTTGAAAAGAACCTTTGGGACAATCATGACCTGAATGATTGAGAATCTCCATAAACTTCTCTTTCCTCCTATAACATTTACATATACATTTTATCCTATAAGTAGCATGTAAGTGCACTATTTATTACATCAAAATGTTGTCATTCCATGCACTTGCCTCTCTCGTGTCCCTGCGTTCTCTACTTGCCTTTAATTTAACTTCATGTCTGTCTATCCTTGGTTCTGACTGCATTTAAGAAATGCTGATCTCTTTGGGAAACTTATCTGAACCTATCTTGCCTGGGCTTGCAGACTTCCTCTAATTCCCCTCTTGGCCCTACTCTGCAATGTATAGATTTAGAGTAAGCCAAAACTTAAAACAAAGGAGGAAATGAAGGAAGAATTTAGATCACAGGTGTCAAACATGCGGCATCATGTTGCTGACCCGTGATGTTTCACGACATTTTTCCCATTCGCAAAGCTGGGGTGGGCGTGGTCTACGTGTAATGCATCTGGCCTACAGGCCGCCAGTTTGACACTCTTGGTTAGATCCTTCAGCTAAATATTACCCTTCAAGACATTTATTAAAAAGAATTGTAGTATTCAACATAAGAAATATTTTTGACTGCAGTTTACTACCAGAATCAATTATGTAATCACCAGTCAGCCACTGCTCACCTTTGTAAGCGGTGTTTTTATAACTATTTCTTGTAAGGCCCATTCCAGATAACAGTGCATCACTCTGAGAAATTCAGATCTTAATTTGCTGATGACACTAAATACATGAATATCAGATGCTTAGCTCCTCTCATTACTGTGCTATGCACCAACTTGAACAATTAGCTAATCTAATTACAGTTTCAATACAGCAATTCAGTTATTTCTGGTGTCCTTCAAAAATTAAAAATCTTTTGAAGATCTTGCACTATTTTTTTAAAATTGCCCTACTATTAAATATACACCCGAAGGAAGAAAATTATTTGTTTGGGAAATATGCTTTAGAAAAGTAATTGAATTTTTGTTTAATAATGAATAATGAAAATATGCATTCTATCATAAGACAAGGTTAACAAAATTATAGTTATATTTTTGAAAGATTTCAGAGGTCAATCCAAACTTGTGGAAAAATGCTTTCTGCATTAATGAAATAAATACAATACAAAGTCACTAGCAGGCTTTTTGTATCTTTAGGTACTACTCGGATTTTCTTTTTTGATTTATAGGATAAAGGTTAAAGTAACATTTCATTTGGACAGGATTATGAGGTATGGTAAATATTTAAAAAATGAACGAATATATCCGAAGATAGAGCATTATTAGCTGCTTTTAACCTCAGAGATTTCCCTTCAAAAATTCAAGTACTATCTAAACAGCTAGTCTTAATACAAGACAATTACAATTACGAACATTTGAATTCCAAACCATTAACATTTAAGGTCAAACTATCATATTTCTGCACTAACAAACTTACCTCATCATCTTATTTGGACGTTCTTCTTGTAAAATTTGTAGCTGTCAAATCCACGTTACCTATTTTTTGAAAGGCTCCCTTCCCCCATATATAAGCAATTTTGCTTTTTTCTGGCTGGATTTCAGCATAGCACTATGCGTGAAACAAACTGAGAGATGCCACGTATCTGTTTAGACAGTGCTAGAGAACACAGATCTGCAGCTAATTTAATAAGTTACAGGATATCACTGTTCAATATATCTCCGTTTGGAATAGAATCTCTCTGGCTATATATTTTACCCTTAACTTTCAATGCAGCTCTAAGAGTCACAATTTCCTGGCAAGCTGCCTGTTTTGGCAGTGAAGCATAGAAAGTACAACGGTGGAATGAGATAGGAGGGAGGAGAGACAGTTAAACATGACAAAAGTTACACAACAGCTACCATCAGAATATACGAAAGGAACTATAAACAGAAGAAATATTGCGAATTTATAATGCACCATATGAGCCCTTGGGATATCAACTGAAAGGCAGCATTGCTAAATATCATCATGGCTTTGAGTAAACAAGATATGATTCATCTTTCTCATACACAAGTTAGATGGTTAGATCTCTGGCAACAGGATCATCACAAAAGGGCTGTGGGGCTTTTTTGTACCCTCTCAGGATTCTCCAGATATAAACATAGATATTAGTTTGTAAATTAAAATGAAATTAACCATAAAACAGTCCACAGAATTTGAGTTCTTTCTGACAGTTTAGGAATCTCATCTGAAAAACAGGACAGACTGAAGAAATTGCATGTTCAAGTCCACAACCAGTTAACAGTCTGTTTGGACAGAACAGAATCAGGGACGGTAAGTACACCACCACAATTAAATAATTGTTCTCTCTGCATTAGAAGGGTTTATTCCAACCAGGTAACATGGAAGAAATAATATGGTTCCTTTTTTACAGAATTTACAGAAACATCTTGCTTCATACAGCTAATCTCAAAACAAGTAATTTTAACACTAAGTAAGGACAGCAAGGAAGAACCAATTTGTGGTGGTAGTTAAGACATCAGGCTACAAACTGGGAGACCACGAGTTCTAATTCTGGCTTAGATATAAAGGCAATTGGGTCCAGGCTCTTTCTCTCAAACCCTTCTGAAAAACATTGCAGAGAAAACATTTGTAGTCCCTAGGAATAAAAACTGACTTGAAGGCACATGCCTTTGCACACATTTACACACATACACAAACATTCATACATACACAAAGCAAGGAAAGACACATGTTTAAAAATGTTCCTCCCCCTCCCTACATATTTTGCCTTTTTTTCTAGTCGAGTCCTCCAGACTCAAGAGAATATAATCTTGCTCCATGTCGGATAGAAATGTTGGTGTCTCTCTGAATACTAAGCAATTTTGTGGTGATCAGCATGACAGCAAATAAGGACTCCCGAACAGTTATGATGGTTTTTATATACAAAGGAGACAGTTTGGAATATAGAAAAATATTTATATGTACTTTTTAAATGCAAGCAGATTCTATAGCGGATTTGTCCGTCCACACAATGTTGAGTATTAGTTTGTAAGGATTAGAGGCAGTGTCACTTAGAATGAGTGAATCAGTGTTGTATTAGGGATACAGGCCAAGAGATAAATATTCCTTGAAACCAGTTCCTGTTCAGATCTCTCCCACAAATGGATTGAAGGCCTTGCTCAATATTGCCCAACCTGCACCGTATCCTCTAAGATTCAGGTCTAGATAAACATTTTCCTAGATAAAAAGCTTTGATCTTTGGCAGTCAGGATACTTAGATAACAATAGTATTTAATTCAGGGTGGTAACTGGAAGGTTATTAATATATATATTGCCTCATGGAAACAATACAATTTACCAATTATTTATCCTCCAGTCCACATATGCCAACTGAATTGGGTAATAAAAGTAATATTTGATTCTGATATACTGCTAAGATGGAAATGCTTACTTTTCTATGCTATATCTATTAATTACTAAATAATGAAGAATATTATAAGGGAATTCCAGAAATGGCTGAAAGCAGGGGTGTCAACTCCTGACCCGCAGGCCAGATGCACCACGTGCTGCCATCCCCACCTCCGGTTTAGCGAAGGGGGAAAAAGGGGCGATACATCATGTGACGATGTGTCATCACGAGTTTGACACCCCTGGCTCAGAGTCACTTGATGAAGAGATGGGCAGCCTAGAAATTAAATCAAACAATCAATGGTACAATGCACCTATGTGAACACTTATAAGGCCATATAAAAATATAGCTAATCTTTTTCTGGTAATATCAGTTCATTTTGTATCAAATTTTAGCATCCAGGACTGCACTGTACAGGTGTCATCAAAATGAGAAATGACAAAAGTATTAACAAAAATAAAGTTTTAACAGCAAATTCTCAATAACGGTATGGGCTGCTATCATAGATGCATTAACACACCCACACACACCAGAGGTGGGTTCCTACCGGTTCGGACCAGTTCTATAGAGTAGGTAGTAAACCCCTGGTGATGTCACCGAACCGGTTCTGGTGTGTGGATGCTGCCATCTTTTTTTGGGGGGGGGGTCCTTCTGCGCTGGTGCAGAAGTTGAGTTTTCGGCACTGTGCATGTGTCACCATCTTGTTTTCGGCCTTTTTTGGGGGGGGGGATTTTTTGGAATTTTTTTGTACTGTGCATGCAGGCGTGTGTGAAAACATGTGGCCAGGCAGCGCAGCCACGTGGTACGGGAGGCAACAAACCAGCGGCAAGGTAAGTTAGAACCCACCCCTGACACACACATATCCCAGAGTTTAATTTTTCTCTGAATCCTGAAAAAAAGCATTTAAGAGAGCCAAAGTCATAAAGGAACTGGATTTAAACTTTATTCAGCTCATAGGTTGATCCCACCTAAGCAAACTCAGAAGTTGGTGATGCTGAAAGATGTGGATCTTTGTTTTTATATATATATTTTGTGGCTGCTATGTGTACATGTTTTTATCATTTTTAATATTGTTAGCACCCCAGAATTGTGTCACTGAGATGGGCAGCCACCTAAATCTACTAATTAAAATGAAATAAAAACTTTATTTGGAAATCTTCATTAGAAGTATGGCTAACCTTATGAAAATTATGAATATAAACAACTTAAACAAAATAAAAAACGTCAATGATATAATTTCCTTTCCAGAATCACATCACAACCGTACTGTCTCCATATAAATTACAGGTAGTCCTTGAGTTACAACAGTTCATGTAGTGATCATTCAAAGTTACATCACTAAAAAAGTGACTTATGACCGTTTTTCACACTTACGACCATTGCAGCATCCCCATGGTCACGTGACCAAAATTCTGATGCTTAGCAATAGGTTCATATTCATGACAGTTGCAGTCTTTCCGGATCATGTGAAACCTTCTGACAAGCAAAGTCAATGGGAATATTTGTCTCCATATGTAAACATGGTAATATACAATTGTGCAATCATTATACATAATAATACATATGACAGTAATGATAATGCATCTGTATATTTTTCTGATATTCCAGTTCTTTTGATAATCTCTAAACCTGTAAGTTATACAATCAAATTCTTTTGATGCAACTTAAAAATGAAGGGGTCAAAATGTTAATAAAATACAGGTGTTCCCAGACTTATTACCATAATTGCGTCCAAAAATTATGTTGCAAAGTGAGACATTTGTTAAGTGAATTTTGCCCCATTTTATGACTTTTCTTGCCACAATTGTGCTAAGTTAATAACACAGTTGTTAAGTGAATCAGTCTTTTTCTTTTATTACTGTAAAACAAACTTGGTAGTTCTTTATTCAACCCAAGAAATTAAATAAAGGAAACTGTTCCAAAGTTCAAGTATGACTTATTCTTAGCCTTACATTCCTTAATTTATATGTTTGATATCATTTATCGAGTAATAAACAAGCAATAGTTAGATTTCTGTTGGACACTTCATTAGTGGAATGAAAAGGTGTAAATAAATAGCTTACCAAAATCAGAAGTACTTGAGCTAATAGCATCAACTACTTTTTTAAAAGACTACTTTCTATGTACTTCATTTACTCTTTGGTAAACAGTCATAAAAATTAAGCGGCCAGTTTTTAATGTATGGGACATGTATACAGTAATACTGAACATACACAAACTATTCTTGAACAATAATTGAAATTCTTAGGCTAGTATTGGTCTATATTAATTTTTAAAAAGATTATAGTATCTTTCATCTGTAAAATTCAGAAAAAATATTCCTTTTAACTAGAACTGATATCTGTTAATAGGAAGCCAAATTCTAAATGACCTCAACCTTAAAATATTCTGTTTAAACATTAGTTTCATCTATGTTTCCACATTTTGAATGCAAAGCAAATCTCTGCTGAAGCCATAGCACACATTTTGTGTCTATTTTTTTACCCCTATGACAGAGAACTTTCTAGTCTCACGCTGGTTCAGTGAAGTCTGTGATATAAATATAGAAAGATGCCTAAAGTGAAGCCAAAGGCCAGTGACATATCAGAATACAGAAATAGAGGCCTAACTTCCTTATTTTTATGCCAACCTTACACAAAGCTATCTTTGAAAGAAGAGAAAGTAAAGCACTGAATCCTTTCTCACATCAGATATATTTAAAAGGAGTTATTTGTAAAAAATATGTGCACCAAAATAACTAATTTTATCTTATTATCTTGGAATATTGCAACCCCAATTCATTATACACACATAAAATAAGATAATACAAATACCTGGATTCTGCTTCTTGGCAATTGCCAGTAACAAGAGAGAATGGAAACCCAAGTTTTTCCATTGTTTAACCTTTACTTGTAACAGCTGTTAGACGCCAAAGAACTGTATGCAATAATCCAAAGGATGACGAGAAGTATTCCCTCAGAGTTAAAAAATAGACATCACAACAATTTGGTGTCTCATACTGAACCTCCTTCCTGTCTAACTACAATCATACTGCGTGATTGTACTCCTACGGAGGGACCAGCCTCAGCTACTCCCAACCCAGATACAACAACAATGAGCAAAGGAGATAGCATTATTCTTCTGTGTAACGAAGAACTTCCTTCTACTGAAATGAGTGTGTCATTTCTACCCAAATTCATGCTATCAGTAACGGCTTATAAAAGAGTAGCATCTTATTTCCAAATATTTTAGTAAGTCAGTGGCCGTATAGTCAATTTCTATTTTTGTTTACACAATAAGCATTTCCACAAATAGGCTATAAGATATAATAAGACTTACAGTTGACACCAGCTATGAGTCTAAAGCTAGCTATTATTTGGGATGAAGTGGAAGGGAGGGAGAAAGGAGGAATTTGTACTGCATAAATATTACAATATTATATTAAGAGTAGAGGTTGTAACCCATTTTCTATGGGTCCCCATACTTTATCTTTCTTGAATTTACAGTCAGTACTATCTATTCTAATGTGTGCTTTATAAATCGGATTTTCCTAATTAATATACCCAAGATTTAATAAGCATCTCAAGGTTTTTTTAAGTCTTACTGCATTGTATCCACACCAAAACATAAAGCAAAATAAAAACATTTTGTACAATTTAATATCTATGATAATCTATCAGGTACTGAATCATTATTCACTATACAGGTTAAGCCAGTCTTACAGATGACAGCATTAAAAAAGCTATGCGCAACACCCACCCAGGATGATGTAACACAACAGATGTGTCAACAGATTCAGTCCAACTTTTAGTTATCCTGGTGAAATAACTAAAGACATAAACATGCAATTCTCTAAATTCCACATAGATTATTCCAAAATATATTCTGGCAAAAATATACATTATTTTTAAAACAACCATGGGAATTTATTGTAACTGCAGCAAATTTTAACAACACGATCCTCAAAAACCACTCACATCACTCCTGACAACCATTCCACCCTTTAGCTTCTTCTCAGCCATTAGATGTAGAGGAGAGGGCAATTTTGGGTCTTAGGGATTATATCTAAAAGTGTTAATAGTCACACAATACAGAGGATAAATGTAGTGATAGAACAATATTATTTAAACAGACAGAACTGAAATTTCTAAAGGGTTTATTTTTAAATTTCAGTCTAAATAATGCCTTACATGTCAAATTTTTCTTTTTTCCTCAGATCTATTGACAAATTCCACTGCCGCTTTTGGCAATTTCCTGCTCTTTTGAAGGTTGGAGGAAAGGAATCTGTGGGTCTCAAAAAAGAATTACAAAAATCTGCATCACTAAAGTTGAAGGGGCAGAGTGGTGCTTAACAGTTAATGAATCCTGTTGAATTTTACAGTACCTCTGTATAAATATGACCTAAAAGGTGATCTGTTCTACATACATCCTAAAACTAGATAGAGAGAACCCAATTAAACAAATGAGTCAAAAACGTTATACAAAACTACGTATTTGGAAAGCTACATGAGTCCTAGTAGACAATCACTTAAATACAGGTAGTTCTTGACTTACAAACATTTGTTTAGTGACTAATCAAAGTTACAATGGCACTGAAAAAAGTGACTTATGACTGTTTTTCACATTTACGACTGTTGGAGCATCCCCATAGTTGTATGAACAAAATTTGGGTGTTTGGCAAGTTATTCATGTGATCCCCTTTTGCGACCTTCTGACAAGCAAAGTCAATGGGGAAGCCAGATTCACTTAATAACAGTGTTAGTACCTTAACAACTGCAGTGATTCCTTTAACAATTGTGGCAAGAAAAGTTGTAAAATAGGACAAACTCACTTAACAAATGCTTCGTTTAGCAACATAAATTTTGGGCCCAATTGTGGTTGTAAGTGGAGGAGTACCTCTATGAGCCAGCAGTGTGCTGCAGCTGTCAAAAAAGCCAATTCGGTCCTAGGCTGCTTTAAGAGAGGAGTAGAATCAAGATCACATGAAGTGTTAGTACCACCTTATAATGCCTTGGTATATTGCTGACCAAGGGGAACACATCATTTGTTGAAAGCAAAGGTTCACATATTTTTGCCACACACAAATATATAGTTTTGGATCATTTTCCTCAATAAATAAATAAACAGGTATAATATTTTGGATTATTTTGTTTAATTCGGTTTTCTTTATATAGTTTAAGGTCATTTTTATGAAGAAATAGTAAAATTTTAATAGGATTTACAAACTTTTAAGCACCATTGTAGTAGCATCAGACACAGCTCAGTAGCTGTAGATCTGTGTATATGAACAGCTGCTCTTCTATAAGCAGGAAAACTAAAGAAAACCTGATTTTATTTAAAAACCTATTTTAAATAGCACATCTTTTTAAAGAACCTGTTATAGGAACAGGCTTCCAGAGATCCTGAAATAAGAATCTTTCTAAGTTCAAGAGTTTACTTTTATTTCCTTGCTTCCTGTCTGAGTCAGTGACTTTATTCTACTGGCCCACTGATCCATAATTGCCCTCTATGCTTGATGGCTTGATTAGCAGGTATCATCCCAATTCTAGGCATTTAGAAAATACACACTATCTTTGGAGAGATGAAACAAATTAACTTAAATAGTAAAAGCAAGTGGGTCCTTTGGATTCTATGTAATTTTTGATTAAACTAAAACCCACTATCAGGTATTTTATTCATGCAAAGTTCTAAAAAACCAAAATCCCTGCTTACCCATATGGGTGGTATGTGTCTTCCTCAATCAGAGATCTGGGAGTTTGAGGGTTCTGTGCAGTATATTACCTGTACTTAGCATTGCATTCTTTTGGACAGAGAACTCGTTTTTTAAAAAAAAAAAATTTAAAATCATTGGACGTGGTGTGATTTCCCTGGTTTACACTGCTTCACCAAGTCACACCTTACAATAAAATACATTTTCCATTATA
>JANHFT010007383.1:6637-18154 GCA_032467955.1 Pseudoxenodon macrops
CATTTCTCATCCAAGGAAATATAATATTCTGCCTTTTTAATATTTCCTAAAATATTTCATTTTCTAGGAGAGGGGTGAGTTTACTTCCTACACTACATAACCTTAACAAACATATAAATAGTTTCTCTTATATTTTAAATGTCTATTAGGGGTTTGCATTACTTGATCTAAGAAATGTTATTTATTCTGAACAAAACGGGTACTATATGTCTAAGCAGTATTGTGAAGGTGTTTTTCATATTTGTTTATTTCAATGGGCAAATAAAATAAAATAAACCAAGCTGTAACATTTGTCACCACAAATTATTCACAATCACCTTGCTAAGCCTTTGGAGTGAGGCATTTATAAATCTTGTAAACATAGCAACTCAGAATAGCTATTCATAAAAGCAATTCTTAGCTCTTCTGTTATACTTAAAATGTAAGAATTGGATTTGATGTATTTTAACCACACTAGATCCAGTCAAAGCCAACCTCAGGAGCCCAAGGGCCTTAAGCTGTAAATGTTGATAGTTAACATGTTTTGGAAGTTGGCATGCTAGTTATAGACTCCAGCTGTTTGAGGGCAGTGAAGATAATTATTTTTCTGAACATAGGGTCATCATAAAGGTTGCTTCCTTTGAAAAAAAAATATTAATCAAAGGGAAAATGCATAAACATTCTCCCCTTTCTGACTTACCCAATTTGAAAAAAAAAAATTAGCCAGATGAATTTGGTGAAGGGAGGATTATATAAAGGTTCTTTTTCTTTTGGATTCATTCAAAAGTTCTGTTGTGCCATTTCTGCTGCCATCCATTTTGCCTCTCTGGTATATTTCTCTGAAAAGTACCGGTAGGTATAAGGAATAGAGTATCTTTTCTCTTTTTTTCCTTCCTTTTTTAAAAAGTTCTTGAAGTATTTTCAGAGTAAATAGGGTTTTCCTGCTGGGTTAGCTTGGAATGTCTTTGCTGGTCTTGAGTGATTCATTTAAGTTTTCTTAAATGCATAACAGAGAAACATGTTTCCCAGTAGATTCTAAATGGAATATTTCTCATATCTTTTTGTGTTTAGAGTGTTCGATCAAAATTGAGTGCTTCTTTTATGATTGGAAAGTAACTCCTTTTTTAGTACTCCCCAAAGTGGCATTAATTGTGTATCATGGGCAGATAAGGTCAAGTCTTTTAATCTTCTAAGTGTGAAGTACCTATTCAAAGAATCATTAAGGATCCTTCCATATAATCTATTTGTATAGGCTTCCCTTAGTTGCCCCTACAGCTAGTCCTCAACTTACAACCATAATTGGGACTGGAAATCCAGTTCTAAGTTGTTACGGTCATACATCAAGCCACCTATGTGACCAGAAGTAATTTATCATGACAGTTATTAAGCAAATGCCATAGTCATTAAGAAAACCCATTAATTTGAAAGGGTGTTTGTTTTTGCCACCATAAATACAAACGGTTGTAAAACCACCTGTTGTAAGTCAAGGACAACCTGTAATAGGGCCAGTGAGGTGTGTTTTTTTATTTAAAAATACCACTTTCATGATGGAAAGCTTTTATTTTTTTGGACAAGCAGAATGCATTTTGTATCCACTGGGAACAATGGTTTCCAGAATTCTGAATTATTATATTTGCTGGATGGGCCATAGTGTCATACTAGATATTATTTATATAGATGGTTCCCTATTTTGTGAACATTAGGTTTAAAAATAGTATTAGGGTAAGAGATGTGGAATAGCAGTACAATTTTCTCTTATACAGTCAGGTGATTTTCTTAATGCTTAAAGATTTAATGACAGGATATTGCCACAAAGCCTTATATAGCCAATTATATTAGAGGTAATATTCTCTGTATCACCAGGGCATCTTAGCTTAGTGCAAGTTCTCAAGGCATTCTCAGTATTTACATGGAGATGCTCTCATGGTGCAGGGATACTAATTAGAAAAAGAAACCAGCTACCTTTAATGATGACATACAGGCCAGAGGGATTGATTAGAAGATTAATCAGCAGAAGGGATGTTTGTTTCCTTGTCATGAGGATTGGTATCTAAATAATGGTAGTTTATTACCCCTGCCATTATTTAAAACCCACAGTCTGCAACAGATAATTTTTTAAACTGCATTTTCAATCAATAGCGTAGTACTATTCATGGCTGAGAATATGCTGCATATAAATATGTCAGATTTCTATCTTAGTCTATGTAGTGTTGAAGGTTCACTCTGAACGTGGCAATAAATTTCCCTCTAGAAACTCAGCTCAGGAGCTAACATTGTAAGAGTCAAGGACAAGGCTTGGATAGATCTGTTGCTTTTATTGCAGGCGCAAGAAGCCATAATAATGGGGAAGATAATGAAGATGATCTACCACTGCAGAATGAAACGGTCAGGGCTCTCTATTTATAATACCCCTAGGGTCTAAATCATATATCTTTTTCTCACTCGTGTGTTATAATGGGCTTCTTGCCACTCAGTTTAGTCTCGGATGTGCAGTGCACTTTGTAGCATGTTCAAATAACATTTTCCCCAAACAGGCTGTCGGTTGAGAGATGAGGTGATTGGGTAGGTTGGGATTCTGAAAACTTGGTGAATAATGGATGGGCTGTCTCAAGTGCACAGGGAAGGCCGCAACCGGGGATGAAATGAGACATTTAAGAAAAAGCTGTACCATCACTAATATGGTACCCAGGGGCTTGACACATAATTACAGTAATAAAGCTCAAAGAAATCATGTCCCAAGATACTTGTGGGGAGGAAAGAAGATGTAGCAGCCTGACCAGTTTGCTGATTAGAGGTTTGGTGTAGTGAGGCATGTGGTGGAGAGAAGCAAAGGCCTTGATGTCTGTTCTAATGTGAGGCCATTATAAATTGCAGAGCTGGAGGCAGGTTGTTTTAAGTACTCTGAAATGTCCCATTGCCAGCTCTTGTTCCAGAATCCCCTCAAGGGAAGAGGGATACAAAGCTATTGTGTTATTGTGAGGCAATATTCACTCTTCTTAGGCAAATGGGAAGAGTTCCCATAAGGGATTTCTTTGAAGATCATTTTGATCTGCAACCATGAGCCTTTGTTAAGTATGGATTTGATCAGTTGGGGTGGGGGCAGAATGAAGGGAACCTTTAGAGTGAAATACTATTTTGCCATCACAGGCTGGGGATATGGTGTTGGTTTTTAAAATTAAAACAAAAAACCTCTCTATTCATTTAGGTTGACATTCTGTGAGTTTGTTAGCAGGTGACAAACCTACTCTTTCAAATGCATCTTCCATGCAGAGGTGGGTTCCTACTGGTTCTATCCAGTTCTATAGAACCAGTAGTAACTCCGTGGTGATGTCATGGAGCCGGTTCCTTTGGTGTCTCCATGGGTGCTGCCATCTTGGATTTTGTTTTTTATTGATGCGCATGCACATGCAGGGCAACCTTGAGCGAACCGGCAGCAAACATATTCACAACCCACCCCTGCTTTCATGGCTAAAAGTTCCTTTCTAAAAACATCATTGTTCTGTTTGGCCAGCAGAAGATGGCCAAGCCATCTAGATAAAGTATGCACATTGGAGCAAGCTGTCTCTAAATTCTGGCATAGATTGTAACAATAAAGAAATCGGAAGTGTTACTCTGAAGAACAAAGGGATGATGGGTTTAGAGAGGTAAAAGCTGTTTGAATAGGATAAACGTTTGCTCAGTGTCAAAATTCCATCTAAAGAAACCTCTTCTTGATAAGGTGACTGAGCAAGTGGAACAAAATTAGGGACAAGCTTATTAAAATTAGGAAACCCTGGGATATGTTGCACGTCCTGAGGAAATGTAGTATACCCACTAGTTTTTTCTAACTTAGCACTATATGGGCAAAGTTAAAGAATGGCCTAAATTGTTCACTAAAGATAGCAGGATCCTCATACTATTGCAGATCAGCGTTTCATCCCAATATTTGATTAAGTACACATCAAATGGGCCATGAAAGATAGAAACCATAAATCTTAGGATTGAGATTTCAGACAAGATGAGTAGCATGGTGTCACAGCCAAACTTCCCAAGCTGGATGTCAGCTACTCCAGACCCTCTGACAGAGATGGGTTCCTACCGGTTCTATCCGGTTCTATAGAACTGGTAGTAACTTCCTGATGATGTCACAGAGCCAATTCTGTTGGTGTCTTCGTGGGTGCCGCCATCTTGGATTTTGCTTCTGTGCATGCGCAGAAGCTAGTTTTTCACTGCCGCGTGCGCGCGCTCCAGGCGTGACCCTGAGCAAACCGGAAGTAAGAAGATTCAGAACACCCCTCTGTCACATGAGCTTGATTTAAGTTCCTCTGAAATCCAGATTGGTAAAAAATGGGTCCTTTTTGCATCAATTTTGACAATGCAGAAATGAGGGGAAGAGGTTAGTGATCCCTAAGAGTTAACAGAGTTCAGGAACTTATAACAATGGACCCTGTACCAGTTTAAAAAAGGATTATTATTATTATTAAATTTATTTGTCATCCATCTTGCAGTTCAAGGCGACTGAGCAGGTGGCAGGGAACCAGAATTGTTAGCAAGAAAGAAAGAAAGAGAAAAAGTAGAAGCACTGTTTGGGGACAAAGATGATTCGATGAAGCTCTCTGCAAGTTGCCATCGAGAATTTTTTTTAGGGTAACTAATTCTGTTTCTGACACAACATAGCAGCATTTTCCAGGAATCCGTGTCCCAGGTTTATGATGCAGTCAGAGAATTGGAAGCAGGCTCTCGTCTTTCCCCCACCCACCCCACTCCTGTCAAACAAATAAGCACAATCAGCATTAGGATGGGAAATTTCACATATGCTGGAATGAGCAGGAAAATGGGACTCCCAGATGCATACATTCAGTGTTTGAAGCTTTTGCTGAACGGATAGGAAGAGGAAGAAATTAATTATAATAGCGGCATTTCCTCTCTCGCATGTACTTTGCCGCAGTTCTTTGAGTCTTCCATTGATCCCCAAGCAGAATTGGATTAATGCGGACAAAATCTCTGATGTGCTGTTTCATTTAATATTTCCTCTTTAAAGTAGTCAGTTAATCTTTTTTTTTTAAATTCCAGCCCACATCCCTAGCTAGAACTGCAAGTCCAGAAAATATTCTGATGCATAGCACTTAACCTATTGCAGGTGAGACATTTTGCAGTTGTCTTGTCCCCTGTTTGATGAGATCATAGAAATTAGCCCTCTGGAAGATCAGGAAATGGGCATGGTTGTCCAGGTTTGAGCTGTTCTGCAGCAGTAGAGCGATTATCAGTTTTATCACTTCCTCTATCAAGCGGCCAATTATAAATCCTGCCTGACCTGGGAATATCCTCAGGTCTTTGTGAGATGTTCACACCACATTGAGCAAAGAATATGGTAAACACATCATGTTTGTCAGGCAAGAAGTGTAACTGCTGTTGTCATTACAGCTGCTGGATCTGGAGCAGGAACACAGGAAAAATTCACTTGCTGAACTAGTTGTTTTAATATAAACACAGGAACCCACAATAAGAATTATAAGCTACTGAAAAATCTAGCAGTCAAGCCCTTTATTCAGTTTAAAGCTTATGTTTCTTTCTCCTACCCTTATATGCTAATGAAATTCTTGCCACTTATTTTATAGATAAGGATTTGAAAGGCATTTACATTCACTCCCCGTCCCCCCCCCACACAATCTTGTCTAGTCTTAGGTCCTTGCTAGTTTCAACTCTCATATGCGAGTTCCTTGGAGACGCAAACAGGCAACAACCACTTGCAAACAGGCCTTTGAAAATAATGAAAGGATAATGAAAGGCGGTTTGACATAGGACAGCATGGGATAACTTTGAAATTGCTCAGATATGCTTATTTTTCAAAAAAATCTTTGATCTAAGTTGTGAAGAAATTTTGATGACTGATTATATGGTACAAAATTTCTTCAAAACTTACATCAAAGCATTTTATAAATATGAGCAGGTCTGAAGAATTTCAAAATTATCCCACCCTGTCCCCACTTTGAATTAACATAAATAGGTGGGTACAGTGAAAGCTGAAGCTGCCATAACTAAAAATGAAGCAGGCAGCAAGCAGGAGAAGACCAAAAGCAGGAATCTTGCCTAAAAGATTCCTTCAGGAGATAGATAAGAAAGAACTAAGTTCTTAAGGAAACAAAGGAAAAATGTCACTTGAACCAGACAAAAGAAGTTGGGCCTAACACTTGGGAAACCCCTCCCCAAATTCTATCAACATCTATCAGACTTGAAAATCAACAAGGCAAGAGTAGCTGCCAATCTTGTGAATAATCAAAGCAAGGACTTTGGGGGAATAAAAGGGGCCCAGAAGCCTGCCCATTCTTTGAGTCTTTTTTTGGATTCAGACTTGGAGGCTTCCATCCCTCTGGCTGGTTCCTGCCGTAGTTGAGAAGGTTGTAGGTAGGTGTGGATAGGTTTGTGTGTGTGCGTGCGTAAAAAATAGCAAATGTATATTGCAGCCAGTAAAATTTTGCTGTTAAAATTCACTGGAGTTCTGTGTACTCCAAAGAACTGGTTGTGTCTCAGTTTTGGTTGAAGGTGATTTGAGTGTGGCTGCTTTCCAGGCTTGTGTTTGAGACAGTGACCATAAACCAAACCCGGAACACCTGTAACCGCACCCACTGAAACAGAAGGATAAGATCTAGAACTGAGATGGTCAATAATGTAACCGCAACTGGATCACTGAGGTTTCTAAACATTTTCAAATGCTATACTATATACCAGTGATGGCGAACCTATGGCACGCGTGCCACAGGTGGCACACATAGCCATTTCTGAGGCCACGCGAGGTGCTGCCCTGTTAGCTCCAGCGCGCCAGCTAATTTTCACCCTCTGGAGAGTGAAAAACGGCACAATGGGGAGGGGGCGCAAGCGTGCATGTGCAGTACGGTGTGCGTATGGGGGTTGTTTGCCAGAACATGTGCGCCAGAGGTGAATTCCTACCGGTTTGGACCGGTTCTACCTAGTAGGTAGTAGGCTGCTGGTGACGTCACAGAGCCAGTTCTGCTCCATGGGCGCTGCCATCTTTTTTTTGGGGGGGACGACTTTTTTTTTTCTTTTCGGATTTGTTTTCTTCTGCGCAGAAGCTGAGTTTCTGGCACCATCTTGTTTTCGGCCATTTTTTTTTTAATGGGGCTTTTTTCTATGGCGCATGCACGCCCACGCGGCGTGGGAGACAGGGAACCAGCAGCGTGGTAAGTTAGAACCCACCCCTGGCGTTGGTATAAAAACTATAAAGGTCTTATGATTTTTGAATTACTCTGAACACTTGTGGACTTTATTATCCCTCTCTGTGTCTCTGTGTCTCTGTCTCTCTTCGTTGATTCCATTTGTACAGCTACCCATGTATGCGATTCTGGGCAGCTCACAGAACAATAAAAATATAAATAAAACCAACGATCAGATTACCATATTAAAACCAGTATTAAAACTCAATTCAGCTTTATAATTATTTCCAAAATGGAAAAACACTGGATTTTTTGTCCAGTTTCTTATGAGTCTGCCTTTGGCTGTTTTTCTTTTTCTTTCTTTTTTTAATTCAATTGAGCATAAGCAACAACCTCTTCTGCTACTTCTGTAATGTGGAAAATAATCTCTTCAATTAAACCAGCATTTATTTTCTAATGACACAATCTTATACATATCTATTCTGAGGGTAAATCCCATAGAGTGCTTGAATGTTTGGCTCTAGAATTGCAACCTAGAAGGCTACTATATATTCATTCAATATTATATACTGCTTAAGGGTAGTGGAATTTGCACCCTTTAACTTTAATAATGCAAATTTATAATAACAATTTATTAAACTTGTTTGCGGCTCAGCTCTCAATAATTTCTGGGTGTTTATAACAAATTATTAACAAATGAGATCTCAAGTGCAAACACTCAATAATGTCTTGAATAAATGGCCAGATGTTCTTAAGAAAGAATTGCCATTTGAGAAATTAATAATCAGGCACCTGCGTAGTATTGTTGTGAACGTTTAACTCTAGTTTAACTGGAAGGTAATTTCTAGTTTGTATTTATGTGTAACTGAGCATGGAATAGGACACAATACATGAAAGTAGTTAACATTAACATCACATACATTATCTTCTGGATAACACTGGAGCCTCACTATTTATGTGGATTTTTTCCTTAGCTTTTGGAGAGAATATGCTAGTAGTGCGAAGTACTAGTATAATTCAGCTAAGGTTTTACTTTGATTGTCATAAATTCCAAGGGCCGCATGGCTGAGATTTAAGGGAGTTGCAGTATAAGGCACCTAGAAAGCCTTATACTGCAACTCCCTTAAGACTTTAAGAAGTCTTAAATCTTTGTAAACCCACTTAGATTGCCTGTATTTGTAGTAGTTACATCGCCATGTGCCATTTTATGTTATTAGCTGCCTTCAAAATTTTAGGTAACTTTACTGTTACTTTATGTACTAGAATAATTATTTTATGACTCTACAGCATATAATGCTTTACCCTTCTAATACAATACCAGAAGAGATATACTAAAATTCTTAGTAAGGGAATGGGCATCCTTCCAAAAGCAGTACCTAGGCATACCTGATTATAGTGTTTCAAAAGTGCAACTCCAAGTAACATTGTTATTTTAACAGAGTCAGACTTATTGATGTGCAAGCTTGGCAGCATATAAACTTGGCAATCCAGCAAACTGCCTGGGGAAATATAAAATATCAGTAAATAAGAATTTGGGAGCCGCTGTATAACAGCTGGTGACAGAAAGAATTAAGGCAAAATAAGAGTTGGCTGCACAATGAGATAGAGATATACACTCCTATTTCAGGACTAAGGATTAATACTATATTTCTGGATCCAGCTAAAATTTATTAAGGAAGCAAAAGGGGGGGGGGGTATGACAAATGGAATTATTGTAGAAGGCAGGGCGCATGAATTTCTTCTGAAACCTTTAGGATCTGCCTCTGTCTGGAAAATCCAATGATGAATTATTCCAGTTTCTATTTTCTGGGTTGGGAGTCCCCAGAAGATATAATTTGTGTTGAATTACGAACATCATAACCCTCTCTGGACTTATACCATACTTGTCAGGCAAAGAATGGAAGGCATCAGAAAATGGTGATTGAAGTTGCGTTTGCCCCCACTGTTGTTCTGATGGAATTTGTGTGACAGTCGGAGCTGACTGTAACCCATCAGTGAGCTAGGTGGTTCACCACCTGGTTTGATTAGTTCATCTGTCACCTGGTTCTTGTGCTATGTGTGCCACTTGGTTTTGGTAAAGGAGCAAGGAATTAGCAGCCGGCTCTTAGTCATGCTTCAAAAAACTAGGAATGGCCTGAATCTAGAAACTTGAATTTGTTCCTTCCCCATAAAATTGTTATTGCTGTAAAATGAAAACCATATTTATAGTAGGTGCAAGGACCAACACTTTGGGCGGTGAGAGCACTGAACATATGTGATTATTGCAGTGGATCAGTCTTACCTCAGGCTGTTTCTTTCTCACTTTATTGGAACTATCTCTCACAGTTTCTTGCACCGTTAATCTGCTAGGTGCACATGCATGTGTTGGGATAAGGGACAGGGGTTTTCCAGACTTGTACACTGTTCTCTAAATTATAGGGATGTTTATTTGGTAGAGTTCTTTTAGGTAAATAATTTGTGTTTATTTCTAATATATACAGTGCAGGGGTGGGTTCTAACTTACCTTGCTGCCAGTTCGCTGCCTCCCACACTGCGTGGGCGCACCTCATGGACGCACGCATGCGCAGTAGAAAAAAACATAAATTTCTTTTTAAAAGAAGGCAGAAAACAAGATTGTGACACATACGCAGTGCTGGAAACGTGGCTTTTGTGCATGCGCAGAAGAAGAAAAAAACCAAACCCCCCCAAAAAAGATGCCATCGCCCACGGAGCAGAACCGGCTCCGTGACATCACCAGCAGCCTACTACCTACTCAGTAGAACTGGTCCGAACCAGTAGGAACCCACCTCTGATACAGTGGTCTTAGCTTAACAAATTATACAGACATCTCTACATCAAACCTTTTACAGTTTCTTAACTGTCTTGCTCCCCCCTTTCCTAATTCACACTAGTATTCCTTATCACAACTTTGACACAGCTTCAATACTTTTGTATTGTGGGCTTGCCTTTAGGAGGGGAGCAAGAAAGGGGAGAAGAACAGAAACGGAAAAACGTGAATGCCACGAGCTTCTTCTAATTGTAGCACTCGGTCAAGCTGTTTTGACTAATGTTTGGTCTGCCTTTTCTAAATTGTGCTGTCTTTTCCATCTGTTCTGGGGACCTCTTTTTCATATCGGCCTTGCTTCTGCAGGTCTTCATTTGCAGGCTCCTCTTCCACCTGTGCCTGGTTTCGCACAGCATATCTAGTTCGCATAGGACCAGTGATGGGATTCAATTTTTTTAACTACCAGTTCTGTGGGCGTGGCTTGGTGGGCATGGCAATGGAAGGTTACTGCAAAATGTCTACTCCCTCCCCACTCCGGGGAAAGGTTACTGCAAAATCCCTATTTCCTCCCGATCAGCTGGGACTCGGGAGGCAGAGAATAGATGGGGGCGGGGCCAGTCGGAGGTGGTATTTACCGGTTCTCCGAACTACTCAAAATTTCCGATACCGGTTCTCCAGAACTGGTCAGAACCTGCTGAAACCCACCTCTGCCCCACTCCCTTCTAGCACTGATGATATTCCCTACTTGGGTCATTAAACGTCTGCAAGAAAACCACCAAGCTCAGAGAGCACTAAGGACCCCACAGTCCTCCTCTTCCTTTCCTTCCTTCTATTCTTACTCTTGTCCTCTTCTTCCTCTCCACAAACTGCCCCACTCCCTTCTACCACTGATGATGTTCCCTACTTGGGTCATGAAACGTCTGCAAGAAAAACCCCAAGCTCAGAGAGCACCCAGGACCCCTCATGTCAACTATTATTATACTATAGCTACAAATGTTCTCCTTTATGTTGTAATCCTTTGAATAAAATTATAGGTACATATACAAAAGATTAAAATACTACCAAAAAAATCAAAACACCCCAAACAAAGTCAAAACAAAACTAGAAGGGAACATTATTATTTAAAAAAAAAACGTGAATTTTCGGATGGTTCTTTCAAGGAGTCTTACCAGCTCCAGGTGATCTGCTGCTTGCTCCTTGGTGTAACCGTAAGGATAGAGGAGAAGCTGGGAGTAACTATGGATGGAGATGAAAGCCTTGATGTTGTCGTGTTTCCGGACAAAATCCACAATGGCTTTCACTTCTGGTTCGGACTCCGGGAAAGGTCCACGATAGGTTTCCCAGCACGGATTCCCACTGGAGCCACTTCCTGCATGCAAAGGACAAGCAAACGTACCTCAAATCTTGCAGAACTGCAGGTGGTCCTCGACTTTACGACCACAATTGGGGGCTCCGATTTCTGTTGCTAAGTGAGACAGCTTTGCCCCATTTTTCCTCCCCTCTTTTCTGGCCACAGTTGTTAAGCGAATCGCTGCAGTTCTTAAGTTAGTCAGGCGGTCGCTAAACGAATCCCATTGATTTTCAGAAGGTTGCAAAAGGAGATCACGTGACACCCACCCACCC
>JANHFT010007383.1:31513-47559 GCA_032467955.1 Pseudoxenodon macrops
TGAATCTTGGGTGAGGACATTTGCATATGAATAAACCTAGCCATCTCTTTATCTCTTAAGTGCAGGACATCTGCTATAGAGGAAGGTGGGGAATATTAAGAATGAGTGAGTCTGTTTCCTGCCTGTTTCTCCATTTGTCATCCAAGGAAATATAATATTCTGTCTTTTAAGTATATCCAAAAATATTTCATTCCTCTAGGAGGGGGGGTAGGTGCTAACTTCCTTCAGTGGAAACAAAACTATTGCAGAACTATTCTGTTGTTGTTGTGTGTTTTTTTGGTCAATTTAATGATAACTACAGAAAGTAAGTTGACCTACCTTTGTTTCTCCTTTGAGCCGAGGTGGCGCAATGGTTAGAGTGCAGTACTGCAGACTTATTTTAGTTGACTGCAGCTGCAGTTTGGCAGTTCAAATCTCACTGGCTCAAGGTTGACTCAGCCTTCCATCCAGAGGTTGGTTCTGAATCTTCAGAGTCGCTCAGAGTCGCACCTTCAGTCTTTCCCAACATCAGGGTCTTTTCCAGTGACTCCTTTCCATTTGGTGGCCAAAGTATTTAAGCTTCAGCTTCGAAAGGAGAGTCAGGTTTGATTTCATTTAGGATCCCCATGATATAGCTTTCACCAATTAATCAAGGGTTGGATTCTACAGAACAGTATATGGAAGCTCTGTGGTTAGATTTTTTCTTTCTTTCTTAGGCTTAAAATAAACAAGGTATCCTTACTGAGGTACCTACAAGCTGAGGATACAGGGAGATATTAAACATACATTTTACTCCTCACAGCTAATAACAGATAGATTGGAAAAACAGCACAGATATAGGAGTAGCTCCATTCCTACTTGGGTTCCCCTTCATATCACTTTATTAGATGTACAAAAACATCTAATCACATCTATTCTATCTGACCTCTGGTGTTATGCTTTAAAAATTGATTACATATTGTTATTCCTACAACAGTTGGCAGCACTCAGCTAATAGTGGCTGATTTTGAAAAACTAAATCAAGTCAGACTTGATTAGTATTTGGGTAAGAGACCAGTAGAAAAATCTCAGGACTGCAGGCTAGACTGAGAAATTATTATTTAAAACATTTCCAGAAGAAGGAAATGGTAAATAATTTCTTCATTGTTGTCAATCGTATGGATCTGTCCATTTAATCATTAGGAGGCAAACTCAATTCATCACTAGAAATATGCTTCAGAGATGCTGTCAGATGTCACCTGGAACTTCTTTAGGGCAATAATATTCCCTACTCTTCAAAAGGATTATCAAATCTGCTGTAACCCTCTTGCTTCACATTTATTCTATGTGGCTATGGAGGATTTGGTTTAGAAAACAAACTTTTTTTTTTTGAAGTCCAGATGGATGATTACTGGAGTTGTTTGTTTATATTTTAGATCAAATGGTTAAAGAGCTGCCAGAATCTCAGTCAACATTTAAGGGGGGGAAATTATAGCTTAGCAAGCAGCCATATGGTAGTTACCTCATTTTAGAGATGAAGAATATGACTCTTACATCTAATACTAGATTTACAAAAACAGAAAACAAAAAGAAAACTACCCAGAAAAGAGCCAGATCTTTTCAGCTGAAAAATTACATATTTGGAAGTTCATTTAGAATCAATTTAATTACTTTGCTTTGCCTATTTGTGGGGAGGTGTCAAGAGAATACATGTTCTATAGCAATGGTTCTCAACCTTTAGACCCCCTTTAAGTACCTTTTGTGGGCATGAACCATGGCCATGGACCACCAAGACCTGATTCAAGATTTAAATCATAACATTTCTTCAAGCCTTCCTGACCCCCCTGTGATGACATTACAGCCCCTCCCAGGGGTCCATGGACCAGAGGTTGAGAACCACTGTTCTATAGTGTTTGGGAAGCAGCATGATAGTAATAAAAATTCATCTATTCATTTACATCAGGTTAGTTGGATTTTCCATAATTTAAAGTAGAGGTCCCCAGCCCATGCCCACTACAGGGCCTTGAGCCTTTCGAAACCAGGCTATGGAAGTGGCAGGAGAGCACATGTGTGCTCATCCTCACTTACATAAGCAGTAGGCAAGCATGGGTGTACACACTCCATTTGTTTGAGTGGTGGCCGTGTATGTCTACTGCTCGCGCAAATGGACCTGTGTGCAGACGCACTCCCCCACCACTCACGCAGAACCATCCCCTCTCTACCCCGCCACCCTCCAGGACATGTAACAGAGGAAATCTCTCTTTTAAAATGGTCATTATTTGAAATTTTAATTTCCATATCTAATATTTCAGACATTTATTACTTTTCTTTTTGAAAAACGCTCCTCTGTTCATTGTAAATAATAAATGTTGAACTATTTTGATCATTCAGATTTCAGTTTTTCATGATTAGACTTTAGGGCAAAGTTAGCTTAGGCCAGTGTTTTTCAGTTGAGGGTCCTCAATGTTAGGCTACCAACTCCTATCATCTCCAATCACTGGCCTTGCTGAAGTGTGTGTGTGTGTGTGTGTGTGTGTTTTAATCCCACCACATCTGCAGGCCCTAGGTGAAATTTGTTGGCTCAGTAGGAAATTTTTATGTTTAAGAGTTGGTGCCTGAACAAAGAAGGGTTATAGTGAGGAATTGATTTACAGAGTGGAACTAAAAGCTATGAGTCAAGTAATTTTATCTGAGAAATACACTGTCATTCTTTCTCTTTTATTCTCCTAAGATCAACATGTGTCAGATAACACCACTTTGCAAAACACTTCCATATTATACCAAGATGCTTATTTGGATATATCTGTATATGTCATCAAGAGCTGAGCTCGACTTGAAGTTGGTTCTATTTATCCATTAATGTGATTCTACTCCTTCAACACAATAGGGTCTCCCAAGTAGTTCATTGGGGGACCATGCAGAAATCTTTTGTATGATTTGTGCCTCTAGCCTTAAGAGAACAGCCTGTTTTTAATTTTTCATCAGATATGAGAGCTTTGTTACCGCAATGTGAAGCATATCTTCCATTTTGTGGAGGTGCAGAAGCAAGTGATATTTTTTGCAGATATTGCAGTGCACCAGTGTTATTACTTTGTCATGCTGTTGCTTGTAGTCAGTCTGTGCAATCTCCTTGCAGCAGCTAACTAGGTGGTCCACTGCTTTTTCAGTTCTGGCTTAGCATGCATTTGTTCTTAAGGCACAATCTTGTGTATCATGAGTTAGCCCTCTCTTGTCTCCTTCTTCAGCTCTCCTCCTCTTCAACTCTCCTCCTCTTAGCCATTGCCAGATGTTGTTTTTTGCTTTGCCTGCTAGCATACTTATTTTTTTTAATGTACTGGCCATGTAATGCTTTGCATTTCCATATCTCTTTTCCATTCTACATTTGTTTTTTCCTGTAGACCAGTTTTGTTTCTTTGAGATTCAGTAAGCCAATACTAGTTTCAGTAGATATTCTTTACTGTATCTTCATATATTCTCCCAATTAGTAGAGATGTTTCAGAGTCTACTGAAATTCTGCCTATAATGTGGAATTCGAGCTTCATATCTGCTGATTTTCTTGCCTATAGCTGTTATTATCTGTTTTATTATTTCCAACACACTCACTCACTCACTCAAAGCACAAAGGGAATATTTATTGTTATGTAAACACTGTTTTTCTCTCCCCCCACCCCCATTTTTATAAAATAGCCTCATAATCTGAGTTTGCAGAGACTATCCTCAAAGCTACTACAAGGCATCAACACAACAAAAAGAAAGACAGATAAAGGCTTGGTAGGAAGCAGATGGTCAGTTCACTGATCTGTATGCTTACAAAAAAAGTTCTAAAAGGCCATCTCCTTTTTCTGAAACAAGTCAGGCATAAGTGGAAAAATCATTGCAGTGTAACCCTGCGTGCCTGTCCTGAAGAATTATCTCTAGAATCTGCTTTGTAAAGAATTTTAGCAGCTACTTACAAATATTAAAAGTATAGTTTCTCCTTTTCTTATGATGGAAAATTGAGTATATTTTTACACTGGTCAGTAACAGTGTTGTAGAGAAAAATGGCTTGCCTTACACAGAAATGCAGTTAAGGTATTGCTTTGGTAAGGATGACATGCATTTTGCATAATAAAAACTATTTGACTGCGCTGACATTTGAAAGAGCAAATAAATTCATTAGGTTTTCTTCTCTCTGGAAGATCATTATTGTAGTAAAAACAATCTACTTGGTCTGGTTTAATCCCTCCTCCCCTTCAAACATCAATAATAAAGCTGTGACTTCCTGCAGATCATTTTATCTTAAGTATTTTCTAAAGGTTAGTGATTAGTGCTCTAGTAACAGCTTCTACTTCTGAGGACAATTATCTACGCCATTCCTTAGCTGATGGGTAACATATAAGCTGGCCATACTAATGATTCCAGGTTTCAATTCTGCCATCTTCAGTTAAGGCTGGGAAACACTGTTTTCTGTGATTCTTTTATATATATAAAAAAGAGGCATTCATATTGGTGAAACAGACAGGATAGGGATGGATAGTTGTAGCAGGGATTAGATTGGCCTCATTGTTTAAAGATACATTTAAAACTGTTCTGAGAATTTTTTTTATTTAAAAAGAAACAAGACATAATTTTGTCACGATTTATCCGTTACTTTTTTAAAGTCTTTATGAAATACTAACTTACAGACAATGGAAGGCTTAGCAGAATGAATTTTGGTATAGGAAAGAGATTCGAGTTTTTGATGTAGCTTGAAAAAGAATTCCAGACAGGGTCATAAATGAACCCGGGATGTACTATATAAAATTATTATAGCTTGATTATTATTTTATTTAATATTTTATGCTTTTAGCCTTTCCTAGAAGAGACTTGGGGTTACCTGCTTGGGATTCTCCCAAGTTGCCTTAATAACAATTGCAGTTGGTAATTGCTGTTTTATCGATGACCTTTATAACTAAGGAACAGTTTAAATGTTGGTTTATCTTTATTCATCTTTCTATCTATAATGCCACATTGGCAGTGTTAGAAGAAATGTCCTTCTGGGCTCAGTTCCAAGTGGGGAAAAAGACACTGGATTCATGGAAGTTGCTTGGAAAGAAGATTTATTGATGAACAGGATCACATGGCTTGAATTCCTGAACAGAAAAGGTGGTTCACATGTCTCCAGATGTTGGCTGAAGAAAAAGAAGGGCATGGCTGAGAGTCCCTGACTTTTTATATCCCTTGTCGGGCCCCACCTTAAGCGTTTCCTGTTCCTGTGTATGAAATGTATCCCATTGACTGTCAGACTCCCAGGGGGCTGGGGTCTTAGCTAACACACTAGGCTGTCTCAGGCCTGCTTGAATCTTGATGTAATCTCCCCAGGTGCCATGAGTTCTGTTGCTAATCCTACCTTTGTTGAATCTTGGGTGAGGGCATTTGCTTATGAATAGACCTACCCATCTCTTTATCTCTTAAGTGCACGACATCTGCTGTTGAGGAAGGTGGGGGCTATTAAGAATGAGTCTGCTTCCTGCCTGTTTCTCCATTTCCCATCCAAGGAAATACAATATTCTGCCTTTTTTGATATTTCCTAAAATATTTTATTCCTCTAGGAAGGGGGTAGGTGCTAACTTCCTTCAATAGTGTTTGACATGGAAAAGTTGACCCCTATCATCCTTATACTAACCAAATACATTTCAGTATTTTGAGTTTCTTTATATACTTATTTATCCAGCCATGATTTAAATAGACAAAGAAGTTACACTGATGTAAGATGTAGTAACAGGTAGTAACAGAGTGGGAACTTTGGCTGTTGGCAGAAGTTAAATAGTTAAATAGAAGTTTAAAGTTAAATGGTCTAGTTATTACTTGCATGTGGAATAATCTAGGAATTATAGGTCTGAAAAATCAAAATACATGCCAGAAAGGGGCAGTGACTAATGTTTTCTGTCATTCTGCCAAGATAATGGCATAGGTATAGTTGCCAAGGGTTGAGCTCAACTTGAGAGCTTTGTAGGATGTGTTGAAAAGTGTGTGGGAGGAAAAATTCAAATGATTCTTTTATCCCCAGTTCTCTCAGATCCTTAAGTGAAACTTTTTCTGTTGACTTAAGAACACATGCAGGCTGATAGAGGGAAGGATTCTCATTTAAATTCCACACACAGAAAATGGATTTTCAGAAATTAAAATGCTAAGAAAGCTCTTAAAGGAGATTTATTAATTGGAATATAATATTTGGGGGGGGATGATTGGAAATCATACCTTGGTCAGATTTTATGGAATTTGCTTGGCAGGCAGTATTTAGCCTTACTACCACCAGAGCTGCTTTTGAGGCATTGCACATGGCCTTGAGTTGCCATTGTTTCCCATGGCTGTTCTGGAACAATAAAATAGTAGTACTACGTTTTGTTCTGATGTAACACAGCCAACACTAAATGTTTAACAGAATGTGTTGATTGGAACTGTTGTTTCTTTATGAAATAAAATACATTTATTAGTTTCAAATATATCCATACTGTTTACTTACCTACCCATCATTATTTTGTTGGATTCATTATACTTTGCACATCCCTGGGAGAGAAATCACTCTGATTACTTCCCTAAAAACTAAAAAAATGATCTAAAACTTTTTTTTAAAAATGGGGCAATAAGACCAAGGATGACTCTGGGAGGTAAACCATTCCTATTATTATCCGTCCCAGGACCACCACTGACCTCCAAGGCACTGTAGAAAGTCAGCACCCACTGCCCAGAAGAATGAAATATTTTAGGAAATATTAAAAAAGCAGAATATTATATTTCCCTAATAGAGGAACATGTTCTTGGAGATAGAAAGCAGCCCCAAGTCTTTCTTAATAACCCCCAGCAAATATTTTGTGCTCATTAAGAAAGATTGGGCCAGCCTATTCAGAAACCAGCCCATTTCCCTGCCCCAAGCAGAAACTAAAGAGGCCAGCTTTTAGAAATGCAGATTTGGTAATCCATTCAGAAACACAGAAACTCAAATAAGCAACAAACCAAAGGTTGACAAAATCAGCTCAGACAAGCACCTAGTATTTGCATTTCCTCTTTTGCCTATAGAGCCAGCTGGGACCCCTACATGACCCCTTCATGACCCCATAGGAATCTGATAATAGCCAATAGAATACGTGTTCTTGCACAGGAATAGAAACTTGGTTGGTGGTTCTGCTTCATCAAGAAACCATCTTTCCAGTCAGCCTCCATGTTTCCAGCTTCTTTCTCCCAGCTTGGAACCAAAGCTGGGAGAAAGGATATTTCTTTCAACAGCAGCCTTGTGCAAACTTTTTTTTTTTTTTTGCCATGAGAGCATCAAATCAAGGGAGCTTCTTCACAGAATTTCATTCTACATGTTCTTTATAGTGCATGGGCAGATATGAAGTAGTAACTGGGTGGGCTTCTCAACATTTGGCCCTTGTATCATGACATATCTCTCCAGTGCACAAGTTGCATACCTGTTTACAGTGGTCTTGCTAAATCCACCCAAAATGATGTGGTGTGATTTCAAGATGTCTAGGATCATAAATGGAATCTGATTATGTCTGCATGCAGACCCACATGTTCCTCCTACTCCTAGAATAAGCCAGGTAGTCCCAGTTTGAGAATTAGGATTTCATCGATCTGTCCTCAGCTCTTAGATCATACACTGATGAATATATAAATTATCATCCTGCAGAGCATTACATCTGGGTAAGTTAATAAGAGGTGGCATGGTACAGCCACAATACTTCATAATTATAATTATGTTTTTTAAGCTTTTGCACAGTAGAAATTTCTGGAGAGCATATAACAAAACTTTAAAGACTCCTGATTGGATCAATGGAGATGCTGCCAAGATTCTTCAGCGTTTTATTCCTATACAAGGGGAAACAATGAAGGATACAGATCTGAAGGAGATGGACTGTATCTTCATAGGTGTGCAGATTGACAAAGATATCAGAAGCATTGATGTTATCTTGTTCTGTGTAGGAAGAAAGGTACTTGGTTAAAGCCAAAATATATATGTTCTGTTTGCCAAGTGCTTGACAGAATGAAGTATAAATCATCTAATGCAGCCCTTGAGTATCTTCTATTCTGACATTTTAATGTAAAAGTATGGGCTTAATTAATTTAAATCCATCTCTACAACATGTTTTTAAAAAGTAATGTTATAAACAGTTTCTGTATTGGATAGATTGCCAACTGGGGATATGGCTCGTTTTCTAAGGTGTCATTCACTATCTGGAGACTTCCAGAGCAAGTTAATATTTCATACACTGTGTGCATGTCACAAGGAATCAAGGAGCCTGTTTTTTATTTGTTCTGACCTAATTTTGATTATGACTGTAAATGTTTCTGTAACATGGAACTATAAAGATACAGATATAATTAAAAGCATATAGATTTCTTGTCCACAACTATCTTTTATAGTCATAAGAGAAGCTGGAAGGTTCAATTTCTTCTGACAGTAGAGATCCAACTATAATTGCACTATATGGCATTCTAAATAGTGATGATGATTATGGGGGAGGGAAAACCCAACACAAATGTAAATTAATTTCTTTTTGTTTTATTTATAAGATTTGCATTTCTGCCACCCTGTGGACATCTCATAACAACAATAAAAACCCTGATGTATAAAATCCATACCATTGTTAAACACAACCAAAATCTAGTGCCTCAGTCATCCTATTGTGGTGCCCCAGCAACCAACACCAATGACACTCACTCTACCCTAGCCCCTGGTTAAAAATCCAGGTCTGGATGGCCTCCTGGAAGGCTATAAGAGTGGGGGGCTGGCAGATTGCTACTAAGAAGATGTTCCATGAGTAAAGGGAGTCCCAGGAAAACACTGCTTCAGAGATTCCCACGAGATGGCAACATTTTAGGGAGGAGACCTGGAGCTTGCCTACCCTATCCAATCTGATACTCAGGGAGAGTATCTTGCAAATAACCTGATTCCATGCCTGATAGAGCTTTAAAGCTGATAATTAGCACCTTGAATTATATTGAAATTAATAGCTAAATATATGTCAACCTTTCAAGGTACATCAGGCTAGCAGATTATAATAGATTCTTGAAACCTATCCATTTCTCTCTGCCTGATATATCAAAGATAATCAAGGCAGGGTAACCTTGAGTTTCTTTCTCACTGCCTCCACTTTCTCTTGAGTTGAGCTGGTATTTACATAATTGCTCTCGCATTCCTTCTTCAAGGTTATGTCGACACTGTCGTACAGGTTTACAGGTTTATTTTTTTAAAATAGTGACTGTAAGCAATAACTCTAAAAGATTTCTAGGATTGTCAAACAATTGCTTTTCGGTAAGATGGAGAAGAGGTAAACTAGTTACCAGCCTTAGGTGTACCTGTCTCCTTACAACACTCCCTCTAACAGTAAAAACAGCATTGGTCAGTTTTAGCACAATGGGCCAGTATACCACAAACAAAACCAAAGCTCACTTTTCGCTCAAGAATGCAGGTAGTCCTTTACTTACAGCTATTCGTTTAACAATGGTCCAGAATTATGATGGCTATCAAAACATGGCATTACTATCCCCATGGTCATGTGTTCATGATCTGGATGCTTGGCAACCTTGGCTGCCAAATGCCCTGGAATCATGTGATCGCCATTTGCAATCTTTTTCTGCTAGCTTCCCTAGAAAGTCAATGGGGAAGCCAGCAGTGAAGGTTGTAAGATGCTACTGCCTGCTGATAGGATTTCCTCTCCATCTCTGGGGGCTGGCTGAAAGAACCGCCCATCAAGGGAAAGTGAACTCTTTCGATTGGGTGAGAAATGGAGCTGAGATCCTGAAGATATTCAGCTGTGTTCTTGCACCCCCGCTTAAGGAGTTACCTTCAGTGCACAGAGGAGAACTGGACTCTTATCAGCTAGCCCCCAGGGATGAGACGGAGCCAAAATGCAAGCAGAGAGGCAGCATGTTAAGTAGTGCAGGGTGCCTCAGGCGTACCTGGGAAGCCTGGTGCAAGCCACACAAAAGTGCCTCTTCGTTCAGGGACTGAAAATCCTAGTTGGATTTTGGCAAGGAGGATTTTCATCTCCCAAGTGGATCTTCCTAGGATTTCCCCCACCCCTGAGGCTCCTTACCTGGGACTCAATCTGCTTATTGACTCTTGAAATCATTTAATGGCCACAACTGGTGCCAGGAATGTGTTTGTTGAATATCAGTCACATGGGCATTTCATTTAATGACTGTTTCTCTTAACATCCAAGATTCCAGTCCCAATTGTGTTGTAAATGGAGGACTCCTAGGCCTAACTCTTAGGTGCAAGCTATACTTACTAAAATATACTACCTTGCTAGCCAGCAGATTTATGTCCAGTTAATTTGGAGGTTTGGGGGAGGAGAAGGGAATGGAAGGGAAAGAGGAAAGGAAAGGACAGATCAGGTTATATATCAAGCGAGACAGAGATAATATTTTTTAAAAATAATCATTTTATATGTTAACTACTTTATAGTCACTTTTCATGAGATGGGCAGCCATATAAATTTAATGAATAAATAAACGATCAGCTAGGACAGAAATGATTGTAGTTGGTATACTAGCTATAATTGAAACAGCTCTGATTAAGGAATTTGCAATTCCATCCGAAACAGGCTTCAGATTAATCCCTGGCTTTAATGTTGTCTTTTCCAACAGTAGCTCTCTCTTGGATGGGTTTATTTGCAAGATAACGAGTTCAGAAAACAAGAGTACTGATTGTCTGAAATTAGGCAGTAGGGAGCATTAATGTGTATCATCAGCATACTACCATGTTTCCCCCCCAAAAAAGACCTATCCGGAAAATAAGCCCTAAGTTGATTTTGACATGTGCACCCAGTATAAGCCCTACCCTAAAAAAAAAAAAGCCCTAATTAAGATTCTGCCCACTCCTGGGTGCACGGGGTGGGGCAAGGCGCACCCAGGGTAAAAATTAAGCTAGGATTGGGATGGGGGTGGAGTTGCCTTACTACTTACCTTCGGACAGTTGCAGCCAGGCCTTGCACACCCTGATACCTGTCTTGCCGGCCCACTTGTTCTGTGGCTGGAAAGGCCGGCAAGGCTGAAATGGCTTTCGTGGATCGATTCAGAACTCTGTTATCGGCTGCAGAGGAAGTTCCTGAAGGCCTCTGACAGCGAAAAGGAGGCCAGGCGCAAGGGAGGTGAGTCAGTGAAAGACATGCCCACTGACATTCCCACCTGGTGCCTTTTTTGGTGGCAAAAAAATATATGACCAGGTCTTATTTTCGGAGAAACACGGTATTAGATCCCACTTTGAAACTTTGGATGAGCTTCTCCAATAGTTTTAGATAGAAGTTAAAGAACATAGGAGACAAGGTAGACCTCACTGAATGGTCAATGATTTAGGTGAGAAATTGTTAGGATAGGATAGGATGGCTTTATTGTCACTTTGAATGTACACTAATCATCATACATTAAAATGAAATTTCATTTCAGACAGCTCTCAAAGGGTCACCATCTCTTAAATAAACTAAATAAACAAGCAAATAAATAAATACAAAATTATTCATATACTCACATATATTATAGGACACAGAGAAACAACACAGTCTAGTTCGGATGTATACGTGTACATGAGAAAAATGAGTCTTGTAATCAGTATCATCCAAGTACAGTCCAAGCATATCATGATAGAAAGAACCAGAATCGCTCAAATTAGAAACCATTTCTTTGGAAAAAAGTTCTGTTTTTAGACAAATAAAATGCATCTAATAACTTCAAGATTTATGCCTTTGGTCATCTTTAGCTAAGTGTTTCAAATTTGGTTAGCTATTTGGTCAAATTATAAGGATGTAATTTGTGCTTCCTTCTTAATTCTCTGCTCATATGCACTTGAGGGTCCTGTGAAGACTATCTGGAAACTATAACTGGTACAGAATGCAACAGCATGTGCAGTTTTGGATAGACAGTTTGCCCATAGATATGATCAGGTGCTGCCTTTTGCTGTTGCAAGTTACAATGAAATGTAAATTTCTGTTCTATGAAAGGACTTTAGTATAAAGAAGGAAATATAGACATAAAACCAATTCCTAATCCTGATAACATGTATATAGACCTACCTACAGGCCCCTCTGGTAACTATCTTAGGTTTTGACATAAAAGCTAAATACTTATTTACCTTTTTATATTTATATTAAATCCACATATTGATAGTTATTTTCAGCTGCATTGTTTCAGTATTGAACAATATTTGATCTAGACGAGTCTTGAAAACAGGATCAACATTATTATATTGACCAAGTTCACCGTAATCTTAAACAAGTATTTTTAAAGTCATGTTTTTGGGACAAATTATAATGGTCTGATTTCTACATTGATGCAAATAGATAAATGTTTGTTCACACTTGCAAAATCTATTAAAGTTCTGCTGAACTGAAAGAAATATCTGAAATACATGAAACTCTGTTTTCTGGCTGATATGAATGAGTAAGACTCTGGATTTTAGATGACACCCTATGTACTAGCATGCAGAGTGTTTAAGATTCTGCTTAAAACAGGTGGGTTGGAATCACCTTTTGGTTGTTTATTAAAGCACCCATGTCTTTTTCAGAAACAAATCAACTGTTTAATGGAATCCTGTATGGTTGCAAATAATTTCATAGATTCAAAGACCAGAGCATGAAAGCAAGTGCCTTTCCAGGTTCATGAATCCAGTTCTACTTTGTCTTGAAACTAATCATTATCTTCATTGCTGCAACAACAACACATTCTTTTTAATTTTAAACGAATGGATTCATAATTCTTAATTGTCACGGTCCTTACTAAAATTATCTATGGAAGACCTATCAAACTGGCAGCCCTTGAGGCGGATACGGCTTGTGGAGGCCAGTTCTGCAAAGGCAAAAAACATTGTGATACGTCATGATCCGACCCATGACGTGATCATGTTTGACACCCCTGATCTATGGTATGTCACTAATTGTGTATGCAAAGCATAATGTGCTTTCTTCACTGGAAATAAAGTAAAATAGTTATTCATACACATGGATGCGGGAAAAGTGAAAAAAGCTCTGTAAACCGTCCACCTCAGACAGATGTTTTAATTATTTGCACAGATGTCTCATTCATACTCCTTCACATTGTGAAGTTCTTCATTTGAATACTTTGCACAATGCTATTTATAATTATTGTACAAAGCAAGAATTGTTTGCACAATATAAAAAAAACAATTTGCAAGAACTGAGTACAGTGGTTTCCTATTATACAATAGCCTTTTAAGCAACCCAGAAATTATTTGGTTGACTCAGGATCTTGGGAGTAGTATTCCACTGTTGTTGGATGGCACAAAGTTGCGAAAACTGCCTAACTGAATTTAACATCATTTTGAGAAATGTATTTGCACTGTTGAAAGAATAAGAATACTAAGTCTGGGGAGCTTGCTTGACTAGGTACTCTTTGTTGAGTTGTTGAAATTGTTTTCAGGACATGCAAAATTGGAAATGAATTAATGTTAGGGCATGTCAATCAAAAGACAAAGATAGTATATAGAGGTTATTATAATAAAAGCTTCTAAGTAATGATTCCAGGCCTTCCTGTTCTCTACCATCCTCTGGAGTCCATTTAAGTTCATGCCTACTGCTTCAGTGACTCCATCCAGCCACCTCATTCTCTGTTGTCCCCTTCTTCTTTTTCCCTCAAGTCTTTCCCAACATTAGGCTCTTCTCCAGTGCGTCCTTCCTTCTCGTTTGGTGGCCAAAGTATTTGAGTTTCATCTTCAGGGTCTGGCCTTCTAAAGAGCAGTCAGGATTGATCTCCTCTAGGACTGACCGGTTTGATCACCTTGCAGTCCAAGGGACTCGCAGGAGTCTTCTCCAGCACCATAGTTCAAAGGGCTCAATTCTTTGGCGCTCAGCCTTCCTTATAGTCCAACTATCACAGCCATACAGTATATTGCAACTAGGAAACCATAGCCTTGACTATATGCACTTTTGTTGTCAGGGTGATTACTACTCTAGAGATGCATTATTTATACTTCTGCACTAGAGGTATTGTCAACTAGACTTGTTTGGAGCTCAGTGGGACTCTACAGCCCCTTCATCTCTTTGATCATGTGTCACTTGACTTTTAGCAATGGCATGGATAGATTTTTCCACATGACAGCCTGTCCTTAACCTGGTCTTCCAATGACATACTCTTGCCACTATTTTAATATATTGTTTGTGAAATACAGTATGTCACCCTTGACCACATCAACTTTATAGTTAAGGGTTTTACTATGGTCTTTTTTAACAACTTTATTAGATCTGTGAACTTTTTATTCTATAATTTATGAGATTGTTAAAAAGCCTCACTCTTGCTTCGTGCAGTTTTATTTAATGCTGCCAACATTTGCCAATGTTTTGAATCTATCTTCTCAAATGACAATTCTCCACTAGATAGGGAATGGGTTATATCTAGTTGTGACATTGGGTAACATCTGTAAGAGATTGGAAGTGCACATGGAATGGGAAAGAAGACAATTTCAACATCACTAATGTATTTAATCAAAATCACATTTTTTATGGAGGGAACTTAATTTTCTCTATTTTAGTTAATTTAACCAAAGCGGAATGGTTTTCATAATCTCACACCTTGAATGTATACCCTGCCATTTGACAGAATCTGACAGATTCTAAACAGTGAAAAACACAGCACCAAAACAAATCTAAGATAATAAAAACAATTAATAGAAATGGTAAAATGTGCTTGTATATGATAGCTTTTACTTATTCCTATTAGCGCATATCTCATTTTTAAAAATCTTTTTCCTGCTGGTGACTCAACTAATGCATCTCTTTTTCTTTATGTCTTACTTAATACAATAAATGTAACTTATTTCTCTAGGTGCAATCAAACAAGAAATGTTGGAAGATGCACAAAATAAATTAATGAACCTCATAAATAGTACTGAAGGAAAAGTAGATAAGTGAGTATTTGTTTTTCCACATTGTATTTTACTTGTAAATGTAAATTCTTTAGTTTGAGGGCCAGCACAAGTTCATAAAAATTAAACAGAACTAATTTTTAAATGGTCTTTAAATATTATACACTACTAAATACATTATTCAATATGTTCAATTAATTAAAGTGCTCTTAATGGGAGGGATGACAATAATTTAAACAGGAAGAGAGAGGACATTTTTCTTCTATGTAATGTTGTATTAATAGGGAATAATTTAAGAAAGTTAACTTTAAATAGTTTAATTAGGTAAATAAATAAAACACTGCAGCTTTAATCAATACAGAGGATTTAAAAATTAACTGTATTTTATTTCTGCAGTCTTGTGCTGGTTCTCAGAATAGAACTTTTGTAGTTTCTGGTTTATCAGTGGCATATGCTGATCCTGTCATGATCTTTTAAGGATCATTCTTTTGGAAAGTTATTTAGCATTAAATATATTAGTTTAGTTGTAATCTGGACCAGATTATTTGGACATACAATATTTTCTTCCGGAATAACTACTTTTACACAAACATGATTAACTGACAAAAATCAATCAGCAAAATAATTGGGTGTCATTACCAGTACTCACAATTACATGTTATTCTGCAATACCACAGTGCTGATGTCTGTATTAAGGTGGTTAAGAAGGCACAGGGCACACATCATCACTTCTAGAGTGTTGTGTTCCTACGTAATTTTCATATCAAATGTGATGTTTGTTACAAGTAAATATATGCAAAGCTCTGCATGGAAGTCCTTAATATTTTTCATGAAAGCTGTTAATTTTAGTGCAAGTGGAATAAACTTGCATTTTTCTTCACATATTTTCCCTCAAGCTAATACATTATCAGTGGCACAGAAAAGATGAATTAGGGTTAGAATATAATCTTATGACATGAAGCGGGCTTTTCTATCACAAAATCAATTGCACATGAGCAATTTCCTCTTGAAATAACATGCATCATATAGGCGACAATATACAAGAAGGAAAGAATAATATATGCACTGCTTCAGTTCTGTGCTTGACACAGGAGAACACATACCGTATTTTTCGTAGTATAAGACACAATTTCTCCCCCCCCCCTAAAAGAGGCTGAAAATTTGGGTGTGTCTTATACTCCGAATGTAGCTTTTTCGAAACCTTTTTTCAGACCTAAAGAGGCGCTAGCGAGTGAAGCAATCTTTGCAG
>JANHFT010007383.1:55024-72687 GCA_032467955.1 Pseudoxenodon macrops
TTCTGTGCATGCGCGGAAGCTGAGTTTCTGGCACTGCGCATGCATCGCCATCTTCTTTTCAGCTTTTTTTGGGGGGGGAATTTTTTGGAATTTTTTTCTACTGCGCATGCGCGTGCCCATAAGGCACATACCCGCCCATGCGGCGCGGGAGGCAGCGAACTGGCGGCAAGGTAAGTTAGAACCCACCCCTGGTGAGTTCATACATTTTATTTCTCATTATGGTATTTAGGCTATAGCTTCTAGCATAGTAGAATAACAACTAATTGCTAAAGCAGGACACCAATTATCAATATCAAAAATCATTTATTTATTAAACTTATTTCTATGTTGCCAAAATCAAGACTTTCAGTGGCTTACACAGAATATATAATACACCTTAACACATGCACGCTACAATCTTATAATCCAATAATTACCGGTATATAAATAGTAGGGCAGGGCATAAAAACTCCACCAATCATAATAATAATAGAAAATAAAAATAGATCCCTGTCTGAGCAAAGGATTAGACTAAGACAGGGGTGTCACAGTCAAGGCCTGTAGGCTAGATCCAGCCTGCAGGGTGCTTAAATCTGGCCCACGGGACCAGCCTGGACCGGCCCGTAGTGCCTCTGGCAGCCAAAACGGACCCAGTTTTCTACCTGGATGGCCTCTTGCAGCACTCTGCTGACCAAAACGGGGCTTGAATTATAAAATGATACAATATGATAGCATTGTCAAAATTATGGGCATTGAAGATGCTTACTTGTGGGCCTTTTTATGAGAGAAATTTGATGATCTTGTGATCTCAGAAAATATGAAGGCTAATTGATTGAATTTGTATTATTTTTCTGTGTTGTGTGCTTTTTTAAAAAGGCTAGAATACATAGTCAAAATAATGCCCTAACCTTATATGTTAAGGTGAGTGATTTTACATGGAGCCATGATGGAACACAAGCACTTATATCATACAGAGATGGATTTGTGCTGGTTGGATCAGTCAGTGGACAAAGACATTGGTCTTCAGAGATTAACCTGGAGAGCCAGATCACCTGTGGCATATGGACACCTGATGATCAACAGGTAATTTCTCCCCAAAAGCAAGAATTGCAGTTTTGTTGTTAACTATTGGTTTTTACTATACATCAAACAGGAAGACATTAGATCTATTTGGGTTCCTCAGGTATGGCCCCTGTTACATTAATACAATATTCTCTCTTAAAAATCCTCTGCAGCCTGTATAAATGTAGGAGAAAATTGCTATTGAAATATTGACACAAAACCAGATACTTTAGAATAGCCTCTGTGCAACAGATGTTTCAGCTTGATCACAGATGAAGGTGCAGGTGAAGATAGAGAAAATATTATTTTGAGCACAAGAGAATTTGGGAAGATTCAAAAGATTCACCACACTCTGCAGGAGCAGAGTGTAGCCACTTTTCAGAGCTTTAATGAATGAGCTAACTGTGAAAGCTGGTTGTCTCAATTTCTTAAAATACGTGTTATTGAGATGCAAAATCTACTGTGTCTAATGTATATATCTAAAATATATACACAAGTTTAAATATTTTAATTCTGTTGTTATGCAAAGGAATGGGGGGGATTACTCTCTAATTTTCCTCATCTATCTTTACTATAAGCTTCTCCTTACCAGAGCCTTTACAATATCATGGCCATTAACATCAGCTGGCGCTCCAGCTTGAGAGACCTTGGACCTTTTTTTCTAAGTGATAGTAGGAAGAAATGCTAGTTCTTCCTATGTTCAAAGTGGGTTTATAAGCTGCAATTTCAAATGTAGTATTTCTTCCAATATAAATTACAGTGTTTTTAATTGTTATGACACAGAATAGCAAATAAACACAGAATAGGAAAAAAAGCATTTGTGATGAATTACAGTATGTTTAATATGTATAGAGTGGCAGCAAGAGTTAAATTACTCTAGTAAAGAGTAGCCCCATTATGACCAATAATGGAGCTGTAGAAAGTTCAGGTTTAATAAAAAGACTTCTTGTTTGTTTGTTTGTGGAAATAAGAGATATCAAGTTACCAACACATAATGTTCTGAACTATTGTAGAAAGCGTTTGTGTTGGTATTTGTGTCATGTTTTGTTATTTCAATATAATGATTTCTGTTTGCTGATGCTTTTTTGTGCATGTATTATTCCAGTGTTTCACATTCTGCATTGGCTGCAGTAAATGGTTTTCTTTCTATATTTAGAACGTTGAAACATTTTAATGCTGGCTTTTAAATCGTTATGAATTATAGAAACAGAGAACACGCATTCCTTCCATGCTTGATGTTTATGAGCTTGCACGATATGATTAATGAAATGAAAAAGAAGTAAAGCTAGTCTCTGAATTCTTTTTCCTTCTTTTCACTATTTGTATTAAACTACTATTTCTTCAGCCACAAATATAATAGCAATAGCACTTGGACTTATATACAGTGCTTTACAGCCCTCTCTAAGCAGTTTACAAGGTCAGCATATTGCCCCCAACAATTTGGCTCCTCATTTTACCCCCTCAGAAGGATGGAAAGCTGAGTCAACCTTGAGCCAGTGAGATTTGAACTGCCAAGTTGAAGGCAGCTAGCAGTCAGCAGAAGTAGCCTGCAGTACTGCACTCTAACCACTGCGCCACTGTGGCTCATGTTATCACAAGGTGAAAACCTCCCTATATTCCAACTTATCCCAACCTGGTGTCCTCCAGATGTATTGAACTACAATTTGGTGTACTGTTCGAAGGCTGCCAAGTTGGGGAACATTTTTATATATTTAGTCCCATTTTTTTCAAGCAGGTCCCCTTCATTTAACTTTAGAAAATGAATGGAATGGCACAAACGTTCACTGAGTCCTAGCTGTACACATTTATTCAGGGAGGATTTGCTTGGAGTAGGATTTCCACCTGAATGAATATGCATAGCACTGGAGGGTGAATCCAGAAGAATGCTTCTTACTTAATAGATCTGATCATTGGCCATCAACATTTGTCTGGATCAACAGCCACCCATGTTTGTTTGAAATGGCTGCTCATATGAAGTGCAAACTGTGAAGAAAAATCTCTTTTTCTCTTCAACTAAGAAGGTGAGCTTAAAAAGCCTTAGCCAAATCCAAGCAATAGATTTTGAGAGACAGGGATGGTAAATGGGATGTTGACAGATGCACTTGGATTGGAATCAGATAAAGTTTATAAATCTGTTTCTGATCACAGGAGGCAAACATTCTCTAGGGTGGGCAAGAACAAACGTAGTTAAAAAAAGAAAAAAGAACAGCAATTCCAAAATGTCATTGCTTAAGGTACCACCATGGCTAGTGCATATGTTAGTTCAGTAGTTTTCAAATTTCTCTGAGAAATCTTTTCACACCAAACAAATGGTTTAGACATATCAACTAATTTATCAAAGAATTAGTCACGTACTGCAGAGGTTTCTGGAATATACTCTAACTACACAGTATAGAGCTATATTCTCTTAGGTTGTTGTATATACCAAATGTATTCTAGAATGTCCCACTGATTATTGATTGAGTAGGACTTGGAGCTGGAGAATTGTCCTTCTAACTTTCATGAGCCATGGTGGTCTAGTGGTTAGAGTGCAGTACTGCAGGCTACTTCTGCTGCCTGCAATTTGGCAGTTCAAATCTCACCGGGCTCAAGGTTGACTCAACTTTCTAAGGTTGGTAAAATGAGGACTCAAATTGTTGGGGGCAATATGCTGACTCTGTAAGCTGCTTTCAGAGGGCTGTAAAGCACTGTAAAGCGATATATAAGTCTTAAGTGCTATTGCTATTGCAACTTGGATTGCCATCACCTGGGCCTTATCCTTTCAGACAATCGGATTGAAGGAATGCTTTGTCTTTTCCTCACTTCTTACTATGGGTCTGTGAAACGTATGAGGAGTCCAGCCTTTGTTTTCTAATAAATACTCAATATGGGTGAACTGAAGAAAATAGAGATTCCTCTATAGTCTTTCAACCCTGTATCTGTAACCAAACAACAACACAAAAGAACGGCAGTTTGCTGTTTTTCACAGAAAGCCACTTCCCAAATAGAGTTTGATTATGAGCAAAAGCCTTTCTCCTAGTGATCCTTAATGGGCTTTCCCCACCTCCCCTGGCAGCTGTGAGTTCCTATCTCACATTTGGAGAATTACTGACTTAGTACAGTATAGTTAAAAATAATGATTAAAAACCTCTCATGAGTCAATGCCTCCTATTTAATG
This sequence comes from Pseudoxenodon macrops, assembly GCA_032467955.1. Lineage (NCBI taxonomy): Eukaryota > Metazoa > Chordata > Lepidosauria > Squamata > Pseudoxenodontidae > Pseudoxenodon > Pseudoxenodon macrops. Next base: position 59,223 of record JANHFT010007383.1, read on the forward strand.
CAGAAGTCACTGAGAAAGTAGAAGCCTTGTTTGAATACACCTCTACCTACCTATCAGGCTCAAAGAAAGGCAGTTACAATACCGCAAGCATGCTAATTATACAGTACCCAGAGAAGCCAGAATAACATAGAATTGTCAGTGACCCTGTAGGGTTGGATGACTCAGAAGGGAGCATAGACGTAGATCCAAAATTATACCTCTCAGCATTGATTCAGGCTAATATCTTTATTTGTTTCTTCCTTTCCAAGGTTGGATAGATACACCCAGTGAAACATTTTGCATGTTTACCTAGAAGTAAACCTATTATTATCACTTCTAGAGAATAATGCACAAAATTACATTACGACTTTAGGATCTCCCAAATATGAAATATACTGCTTGTTCAAAACATTGCAATAAAACAATCCATCAAAATAATAAGAGAACACATGTCAAGCTAATAATAGCAATAACTATTGATTGACAATTCTTCTTTTGGTGCGTTTGAGTTTAGACTAGCAAGTGCCTAGACTAGTGCAGCTTTCTTGGCAAGGAAACCATAGCCATGGTTATAACTATAATCATAACCATGCTTATGCATTTTATATATTCGCAATCATGTTTACACTTTGTCTGTAATCATATATACGCTTGACAAAATAAATAGATTAAATAAATAGATTAAATAAATAAATAAATAAATAAATAAATAAATAAATAAATAAATAAATAAATAAATAAAAGGTTTTTGAGAAGTGGTTTGCCATTGCCTTTTTCCTAGGCTGAGAGAGAGTAACTAGCCCAAGGTCATTCAACTGAATTCATGCCTAAAATGGGACTGGAACTCATAGTACCCTAGTTTCTAGCCTGATGCCTTAACCACCACACCAAGTTGCCTCTCTAATAATTATTTGGTGCTGTTAATTGAGCATTGCTAATGACATAACTAATCTTTGAAGTATCCTTCAGCATTTTTAGCAAGAAGTAATGAATGTTGCTTGTTCTATAAGAAATATTGAACAGTGTGTTATAGAAGTCAGAATCCTCTCTCTTTCATTTCCTTGAACAGGCCCTGGAATATATTGAGGTTTCAAAATTCAATATAAATGAAGTCTATATTACAACCTGTGAAAACGTCTATGAAAGTGGATGATGCTGTGACTTAAGTCAGCCTGTGTAATTTTTCAGCTGTGACCTCTCTTGTGCAATATATGTGTTCCAAAACAATATGTGTTCCAAAATCAGTGAAACGATAGCTTTCTCAATGCATTGGAAAACAAACAAAATTTGATGGGGAGATATTGTTTGAGGCATGATGTATATTAATTGCTTAAAAAACCAAAACAAAAGCTGCACTTTATCCGTTTAGGAACTCACATTGTGGGTGGGAAGTTTCTTTTACTTATGATTGTTTAGCTTGTAGTTTTCCTATTCCATTCCAGTTTCACATGATTATTTCCCATAAATTTTCCTGCAGGGAGATGCACAGTTGATTGCTAATTGGTCAAGTTTCTATTGTGCTTAAAAATCATAATCTATTAATTGATGCTATATCAGACATCGTATGTCCAGTTACTTAGTATTTTGTTATCCGGTCTCCATTTGCCTGAAGTGTTTAACTATCCACAACATAAAGGGATGGACTAAAGTTTCAGAAGCACCACAGAGTATGCCTTTATCTAACTGTCATTTTAGATTCCATGCAGGAAGGATTTTCCAATTCAAAATGTAGCATGCTGGGGAACAAGTATAGGATGGCCAAATATTGAAAAATGGAAGAAAAACAGGACGCTAGATACGGAAGAAAGAAACCTTCTATAGGAAAGGAGAGAATTGTGGGGATCTTGTACTAGCATTGATGATGTTACCTAGCTTGGTAATGAAGCATCTGCAAGAAAACAATCAAGCTCTGAGAACACCAAGGTCCTCCCAGCTCAACCCTTATCTATAAATATTCTCTTCTAAAGGAGAGAATAAACAGCAAAGCGGGAAAAGAAACTTCAGAAGGGGAAATATTAAATGTTTGTGGAAGAAAAATTATCTCTTGGCAATGCGAGTTTGTTTATGATAGGATAGACTTTAGTGGGAATATGCATTTTTTAAGTGATGAGTTTATTTGAGGCCAATAGAGATTATTCTTGCAGCATCTGGTTTGTATCCATTATGAATGTGGATATTCAGAATTTTACTACCTGAAGATTATTTGAGCTATAAGATGGTCGAAAGTTGTTCCAGCCTTTTAAATTTTGTTTCTTTTATACTTTTACTAATGATGGTATATTTTTTCCTAGGTCTTATTTGGTACTGCTGATGGTCAGGTGATTGTTATGGATTGCCATGGCCGAATGCTGGCACATGTTCTTCTTCATGAATCCGATGGCATCCTTAGTATGTCCTGGAATTACCCAAGTTTCTTGGTGGAAGACAGCAGCGAGAGTGACACAGATTCAGATGATTATTCCCCACCACAAGGTCATTTTTTTCCTTTCAGTTCAGTGTTTGTATGTTTTTGTCCTGCTTCTCACCTTGATGGTAAAACAATGTATTGCGTGCTCCAACATTTATATATTTATTTTCACCTCCTGGCTGGAGTGTTCTCCAAATTCATTTGGAGCAATTTTGTACGGCAAGAATTGCTTAATTTTAAGTTCACCAGGGACGCTAAATTACCATTACCTACTGTATTTACCTCCTAGTTGTATATTGTAATGCCATTTTTGACTATATAATGATATCTTATAGATCAGTGTTCCCCACCTTAATGCCCTCCAAATATCTTGGGGCTACAGTATGCTGGAAATTGTGTTTCAAACCTACCAGGAAAGACCCACGTTCAGGAAGATTTATAAATTAATAGCATCTTCTCAAATTTTGTGTTATCTCTTTCCCCACCCGTGCCTTCTGCACATGTACATACCTGTTCTGACCTGGCCTTCGCAGAAGCAAGAAACAGATTCCCTGCAAAGAAAAACCTCTCTTTATTTAGACATTGGGAATTAACTGCATTCACCGACAGAAAGTCCAGACAAGAGTCCTGCAAAAAGTTAACTGAAACAATAGTCCTTATCAGCTTGTTATAATAAATGCAAGGGTGTGAGCTCCTAGCCGGTAGGCTGAAAATTAAGCCACTTCAAACAGAGAAATAGACAAACCTCAGTTCTGGCAAGGCCGTCTTTGTAGCACAAAACACACAAGGAGTAAACTTTCCAGAAATGCAAAAGGTTGTCTGTGACAACAAAACTACTCCCCTTTCCTCCTATTTATTCCTCAGCCAGGGAGGGGCCATTCAGCGTCCATGTGTGCTTTGCTTCCCAAGTCGACTCCTTGTTCTCCATTGTTCACCTATCTGCTCTGCGCATACATGCATCTGAAACAGGCCCCAGCTGTTCCTCCTCCTTACTCATCTCTGACTCCAAAGGCAGCTGCCTCTCTGACTGGGAAATGCCGGATGGCCCTTCCTCTATCTCTGTGTCCGACGCTGAGCATACATCAAAGGCTTCGTCAGGCTCCACAACTGGCCCAGGTTCTTCTCCAACTTCTTCATCATCAGAGTCAGCCACCAGCTCCACTAACACCTGGTGGCCCACAACAATACCCATACTTTATGGTACTGTGGCTTCAGTTAGAATCCATAGTCATCTTCTAGTCAGAGATCAGCAAAAAGTACTCTATAGACCTCTGATTTATTTTCAGGAGTCAACACATCTTCGTAACAAGTGAAAAGATTTCCAAATTCTGTAGAGCTCTTTGAGTTATATTATATGAATCAAAAATATTTGATGAAAAATGCATAGATAAACTATGGAGTTTGCTGGTCATTGCCACCAATTTATATGAGTTTAAAGATGAATAACACAAACTTGGGGAAGATCAGACAATCAATAGTTACTAGTTGGAATCATACTACTTTGATTTCCCTAAGGTCAAAGCGAATATCCTGCTGGATATTGGTTATTGAGGAATAACACCTGGTGAATTATTCTTGTCTTTGTATTTTTCTTTTGAAATTCTTAGTTCTAGTTTATAAGATATCTTCTTGTATTTGGATATAACAATATTTTGGCATCTGATTCCCCTTCTAAATAACTCTAACGATGTAAAAAAAACACCTTATTTTTGCATTATTTTTTGAACAAGGCCATTGAATGTTTAAGACATCTGCAAACAGAGTGGCATAACTTGTATATTAACTAGATTTTTACATTTCTTCCACATCATTGCTGAGGATTGAAATTGCACATTGTACATTGCGTGCATACTTTGCTTAATTAGACACATTTTCCAGTCAAAAGCACAAAACTAAGGAATTGTTTGTCTGAAGCCATTGAACAGCTTGATTAACTCACATTATCAGTTCTTTCATGATTTTCTATTCTCAGAACCAAAACACAAGACAATAAGCACGAATTTCAAAAGGGCAAGTACTTTACTTATTTCAAAAACTAATCTGTAGCTTGACTGCTATTAATTACCAGATTTCCTTGTTTATCAAAAGGGAAGTAGAAAGAGATAATCTCTAGCTGCCAGCCTTCCTTAGGCTATTCCAACTTACTTTCAACCAGTGGAACAATTAAAGCGGGAGTATGTGCAGCTCCCTGAAGCCATGGGTGTGGTCTCAGAATCCTAGCAAAAAATAATGAATAGCAAAATTTAGTCATTTTTTAATGTGGTGGTAGGATGATATTATTAGATAGATGGAAATAATTGTTCGATTCTGCCCCAACTACCGTGTTTCCCCGAAAATAAGACCCTGTCTTATATTTTTTTGAACCCCGAAATAAGCGCTTGGCCTTATTTTCAGGGAGGTCTTATTGTTTTGGAGCATGTGGAGCAAAATGGAGCTCCTGTTGCAGTCTTACCTGATTTCCAGTTCTGTCTCCCTAACCAGAGGAAATGGCAGAGACTGGCTGCACATGTGGTTTAATATTTTTGGGGAGGGCTTATTTTGCGGAGGGAGCTTATTTTAGCGCATGTGCTCAAAAGCCCAATTGGGCTCATTATCCAGGGAGGTCTTATTTTTGGGGAAACAGGATACTTGGTTGGTCTTAGCTGTGCTTACATTCTGACATTCCACTCTAATGGTCCTTATGTTGAGAAAAATAGCATATTCCTCAGTTAAAATAGTTTCTTGCTCTTCCTGATACATTTAGGTGTCCCAAAGAGGATCTTCCAACATCTATGGGACCTTTCAGAAAGCAAAGTTTCTTGAGTGAATTATCTCAGATCTCCAGATTGCTTTATATTATGTCCCTTCAAGCTAAGAAGCTACAGTATGAGAGGTTATTTTAAGTAATTGCCTTTCAGTACTCAGAGTTTTGAGGGGTCTTATATTTTAGCTTGGATCCCTGTCTCTCTCACCTCTATAATAAACACAATTGCATCCTGGTTGTCTGAATTGAAAAAGGAGTTGATTGAAACCAAATTTAAAAGGTGGCCCTTAGAACTATGCACATTTTAGAAGAGGTCTACTGAAGTGACTTGGCAAATAATGTTCCACTTTTCTTGAGGGGAGTGGGAGCAAATCAGAGATGGGTTCTGAATCTTCTTACTGCCGGTTCACTCAGGGTTGCGCCTCAAGCGCGCGCGCACGCAAAGTGCACGCACACAGCAATAAAAAAATAGTTTCTGCACATTGGCAGAAGCAAAATCTAAAATGGCGGTGCCCATGGAAACACCAAAGGAACCGGCTCCGTGATGTCATCACGGAGTTACTACCTACTCTATAGAACCGGTAGGAACCCACATCTGGAACAAATGTAAGTAACGGGTTTCCATTATGAGTTCAGAATTCTTGCTAGCAAGACAAAGTGGTCAATCAAGACAGATTCCACCTCCATGAAATGTCAAACTGAAAGGACTTCTCTCAAGTCAAGGTGCCTTATTCTGTCCATATCCCATCAAGTAAGAGAAAACAACTTCCTTCCCAAGACCAAAGAGAGAAAGAAAAAGAGAAAAAAACCCAAGGATTTGGTTTTCATTTTGAGAATGCAAATTCCAATATTTATGGCATCACCAGATGAATCGGTGGAAACAGGCTGCTGCTCCCAACTTTGCTGTTTCCTTTCATTGGAAAACTTCTGGTTTATAATAAATGAGGACAGGAGGTTCATTCTGAGATTGCTTTACAGTACCATGTGCCTTGCTGGTAGAAGAATAAAGCTGGCAGGTGTGTAAATGACGCTGAGTCAGTCAGCAGTGGGTGAACTTGGTTCAAGCCTACTTCTATTGATTACACATTCTTATGAAGCATTGTGTGTTCCATTGATCTGGTTTTGACTCACTAGAAAAGTAGGAGGGAGTTGCTTGAATTAGATCCATAAAACAGTATCAGTTATAGGATACTGGTTTTCAGTTCTCCACAACTTAGCAGAATGCATTTAGAGCAGTGGTGGAAAACCTTTTCACCACTGAGTGCCGAAAAGGGAGTGTATGCATGCTTGTCGGGGCCACAACCCGGAAGAGGAGCTGCCCAGGGGGCATGTGTGTGCCAGAAAATGAACTTTTGGTTTCCTGCATGCGCGCTGGCCAGCTAGTCTTCTGGTTACTGGCATGCATGCTCGCGTGACAATCAGCTGCCTGGTGCGCATGCTTGAACCGGAAAACGGAAGACCACCTCTTCCAGTTTCTGGCACTGCTGCACACACGAAGGCTAGCTGATCATCGTGCACGCATGCGTGCCAGAAACCTGGAAGAGGAACGGGTGATGCCGTACATGCCAGGTGACATGGCTCTGCGTACCACTTTGGACATGCGTGCCAGAGGTTCGCCGTCATGGATCTACAGTGATGTTTCAAGAACATCTTTCTCATGCAGTGGCAGCCAGAATTGATGCAATTATATAAGTGTTGAAGATGGTGCTCCAAATATACAATATAAAGTGTGTGTTTTGTGTCTGGCTGTAAAATATATAAAGTACAAATGCGAACCCCAAAGAAATAGCCTTATAGAAACATGACATTGTTTTTTTTTAGTAGTGTCTGTGTTCTCAGGATTCATCCTGTTCTGTCTGCTCATGAATGGTCAAGTTCTGTTTTAAAATATGGGCTTCCTAAGTATGAAACATGAATATTTCAATTTTAAGAGGTTTCAGATCTGGAGTACTTGAGAAATGAATGGTCCCCTCCCCTATTTTTTTTTCATTTCCCGAACGTGGATGAATTAATACTGGAAGCAACTTCGTAGAAAAGAATATGGTGCGAATATGCTTCTTTTTCTCATAATTGAAATGCAACAGGATTTTTTTTCACATGTTCATCAAAATATTATGAAATATGAGAGTCATAAATAGTTTTACTTCAACAGCTAGGTCTGGTCCACTAGCTTCTTGTTGGCAACCTTTAGATACTGGTGGGAATAGTTCAAACACTCCAGCCTGTTTTTTTCTCTCTTAGCATAGTTGGCACTTCATACTACGCCTCTGTATTGGCCCAAGTCAGTTCCTTTTTTCTACGTGTCAGCTTGGATAGAGGCAAATACATCATGGCACTTACCGGCTTGTTTCCAAGCTATGCGAGCAAAATACTGTGTTTTGGAAAGTTTTCTGGTGTCAAAAGTTTACAAGCAGGTTTATGCATCACATGGGTAGAAGTCTTAATAACGTCCTGGATCAATGTGATCCATTTACAGAGTGTAGGGGACTCTGATCATGCTGTGAAATGTACTTTGAAGGGGAAGCAGGTATTTCATCAAGTAATCAAACAAGGCAATAAATAAGTAAGATAAATCTAGTTCTTACAAAATGTGGCAACTTTCTCAACTAGTAGTTAGACCAAAAGACAGGAGTCCCTTTAGAGTGCTTGCAGCAAGGCCTCTAACTGTGGGATAGTCTTCTCCAACCTAGTGATAATGGCAATATCCTGATGCAGCATGGGGCGAGGTTAATGGAGATTGTAGTCTAGTTTATCAGGAAGGTTGAGGAAGAGAAAACTTGGATTTCAATGGGTCATTGAGGGATCAGTATTAAGACTGTGACGTTAACATTATAGACCATCCTGGAGGGAGGATGGGCTTGCTTCTGGAAATCTCTGCACTTAAAGTCCTATCAGGACTTTCATGTGGAACTGAAAACATCTATTTTTGTTTCTAATTTTTCCTTACAGATGGTCCTGCGGTATATCCAGTCCTGGTTCAGAACACCAAACAGCTTCTCACTGTCAGCTTCACATCAGGAGATATTAGCTTAATGAACAACTATGATGACTTATCTCCTACCACCATCCGCTCAGGGTTAAAAGGTACAAAAGGGAAGTTTCTTGTTTCCCTTAATTTTGATTGCTTTGACAGCATCTGTTTCATGAAGCTCAGTAACTCTGCATATTTTCTCCTAGCGATAGTGACACCTACCTGTCAAAAAGGAAAACTTAACAAAGGGATTCTTTTTCAAATAAAATGGTTGCTATTTGTACCCCCACAATCTGTTAGCTCAAATATCCTGGAGTCAACTTAGTTATTCAGCCTCTCAAAATCTTTTCACATCCCCTCACACTACCTAAAGTTGCTAACAGTGGTAATTTTAAGGTGTTAGAAGGGGAAAATATGTGATTGGAGAATACTCAACATTAACTGTTTTAATTAACTGTCACTAAGATGAAGTCAAAGGTATATCTTTTCTATGATCCTTTTTCTTCATGCAAACATAAGGTCACAATGTGGGGGTGGCCTAGACTGATTCATGAACCTAACTACGGTTGGATTTAGCAATCATGGCTTATGAATCGAATGACGTCTAAATCCAGACTTTCTGTCAAGTGAAATACTTCAAAAATTGTCCCATGGTGGTTGAAAGGCTTGCCTCAACATGTAGGATAAGACAGGAAGAATAATTAGGGAGGATGGACTGTTACTGTTACTTTCATAATGTTCATTCATATGCTGTTTTGCTTATTTTTTAATTAGTGGCAGCCCTCTTAAACATTCCTGTGGGGAAGATGAATCTAGGATAAATGATGAGAGGATTTATGAGAGAATCTATTTGCTAAGTTTCTGCTGTTTTGTGGTTTTAGATGTAGTGGCTCAGTGGTGCACGCAAGGAGACTTGCTGGCCGTAGCAGGCATGGAAAAACTAAGCCAACTGGCTGAACTTAGCGCTGCTTCTTTTTTGAAAAGTGCACTCGTCAAGTTCTACAATATTCATGGAGAACACATCTACACGTTGGAGACCCCTGTACAGGTAAGAGTTATGCTGAAGAGCATGACCTGAGGAAGAAGGTAAAAAAAAACACAACATATATTCTCAATAGAAAAATTGCTAGCATGATAGTGCAGATACGAATCACTGAATTATGAATTGCACAGAATCATTGTCACTTATTTAACTGTTGTTAATAACTATCGTTAATAAAATGGAGAAAAGATTGAAATGATAAGAAGCTTCCAGTGGTGGACTAATATCCTAATCTAGCAATTGAAGAGTCCTAGAGTCTTAAAAAGATATAAACACTTGAACATACTTCTCAGGCCTGAGTCATGTGGAAAGGCATGTGGTAATAAAATACATCCTACTGAAAAATCTTTAAAATATGATTCATTGATACAGAAAAGTCTAAAAAATTTTTTTTTTCACGCAGCGTCCCATAATCTCAATTTGCTGGGGTCATAGGGACTCACGACTGCTCATGGCTTCTGGCCCTGCCCTGTATGTTGTCCGAGTAGAGCACCGAGTGTCCAGCTTACAGCTCCTGTGCCAACAAACAATTGCCAGCTCTTTGCGGGATGATAAAGATATCAGTAAATTAACCTTGCCTCCTCGGCTTTGTTCATACCTAACCACTGCCTTTACACCAACAATCAAGGTAAACAAATGGTGGGGTGATAAACCTGTCAAAATTAATATGTGGGGTCCAGGGATGAAATTCAACATTTTTCCATACCAGCTCTGTGGGCGTGGCTTGGTGATCATGTGACTGGGTGGGTGGGCGTGGCCAAGTTGATGTCACTTCTTTGCCCTAATGACCTACAAAGAGAAGATATACCAATTATTATACACAAAACAATAAGAGGTACACAAACACTTACACTCTTATTGCTCTTATGCAAGTATTTGTACACCTATTTTATTGTTTTGTGTATAATAATTGGTATAGCTTCTTTTTTAATTTCACTCTGCTCTGCAGTCCTATTATCCATTTTTAGCCATCTGGGCATTGAAGTTAGATTTAGTCAGATTTACAGTCGAGTCAGCCGGAAGAGGTGAGCGGAGAGCGAGCGGGCATGGGTGGGGCCAATCAGCGATTTTTACCAGCTCTGTGAACTGATTCAAATTGTCCCTACTGCCTCTCCCGAGCCGGGGCTGTACATAGATTTTCTTCAGGACCATCTGTCCTCAGCATAATTTATAAGGGTTTCCAAAGTCTATTCTTTAGGCCATTAACTAAAAAAAAAATTGTCATCAAAGGAGAGACCATTTCAATTTTTGAATATCACTGCCTAAGAAAGAACCCTAAGAATGTCAAGTTGGCATACTGGTTAAGGTACCAGACTAGAAACTTGGGAGACTTGTGAGTTCTAATCCTGCCTTAGGCATGAAGCCATTTGAGCGACGTTGGGCCCATCAATCTCTCTCAGCCCTAAAGAGGAAGCAAAATGGCAAACAGTTCCGAAAACTTGCCAAAAAAACTATAGGAACTAAGTCCAGGAAATTGTGAGGAGTCAACAATGACTCACACACACACACACACACACACACACACACACACACAAACACACGGACTATACAAGGTCTGCCACAATCTGTAGGCATTTTGCCATGTTACTGAAAGCCTTAGAGAAAAACATTCCTAAAAACAGCCTAATTTTTCCTTTCCTGATTTAATCAGTTAAATGTTTTGCCTTGCGCACAATGTAGTACAAATGTCTCTTAGTGATGTTGTAATGATTGTGTAACGACCTTTGCTGTGCTTGAAGAATAAAGATAATTTGGAGGTTCCTAATAAAGTAGAAAAGCTTTTAACCGTGGTATTTTTAGTTATATATATACACATATATATTAAGTATTTTTTCAAGATCACCTGGTATCCCAAATATGGGAGGGAACATACTGCTTCCTTTTGCCTTTCGGCCCCACCCTAGGGGCCTCAGACAGTCGCATTCACGACAAACCAGTTATACTATATATCATTATTTGCCAATAAATAAAAGGAGACTAGGATAGATCTATTTCGAGCTTTTTAGCTCTCATCAGCTAGCCCCATACCCTTCTGGGATTTGAACCTGGGCCACCTGCCTGTTAGGCAGTTGCTTTTACCTGTAAGCCACAAGCTCTCCTCCTTTATCTGTGTGTGTGTGTTTCACCCTATCAATTGCAATTTTGTTCAATTGGTATCCCAGTAATATTGTCATTCACATGAGGAACGCCACGTGTTGTGTAGTACCGACAATAATCTTCTACAAAGAGGGAATAAAATAAATAAACCAACAAATACAAACGGCATGCTGGATTTCAGTTATGACACCGTTAAACTAGTAAAATACCCTGATTGTGATTATTAGCTATTTCCATATGTTGCTACTAGCAGTTAATTGACCAAGAATAATGGATAGATCTAAAACTGAGGGAGTAGGATTGTGTTGAATGAAAAGCTAAGAATTTTCTTTTTCTTTCTTTCTTTCTTTTTCTTTCTTTCTTTCTTTTCCTTTCTTTTTTTTCTTTCCATCACAAATTTGAGAAATGAAGAAATGCTTGTGAGGAAAAGATACCACGTGCAACCCCTTGTTGAACATCTGGGGTACAAATTTCTATTCTTTAGTAATCTAGCATGTGATGCTATTAGATTACTACATGTAGTAATCACTTGTGGATTACTTACCCTTTCAAAAGCTGGCACTTTCAAGGACAACCTGAGATGATCTAATCCCCAATCATGTATTTTGGCCTTTAAGTAAGTTTCCTTCCCTTTAACTTGGTGTTTATCACTGCCGTTTTCTTATTCCATTCATGTGGTTGTTTCTAAGCTCTACTTTGGAAGCCGCCTAAAATTACTTAAGTGCTCAAAGTTATGCTTTACTTATGATTTCTATGCTCTCTTTTCAAACCTACCTAGAATTACTTCAGTGCTTGGGGCAACATCCAAGCTGGGGTGGATTCTAACTTACCTCGCCGCCAGTTCGCTGCCTCCCGTGCTGCGTGGGCGCGCCTCATTGGCGCGTGCATGCGCAGTAAAAAAAAATCCAAATAATTCACACAAAAAAAGCCAAAACTAAGATGGCAATGCATGTACAGTGCCAGAAATTCAGCTTCTGCGCATTCGCAGAAGAAAAAAAACCAAAAAAATTCAAAAAAAGATGCCGGCATCCACGGACCAGAACCGGCTCTGTGATGTCACCAGCAGCTTACTACCTACTCGGTAGAACCGGTCCGAACCGTTAGGAGCCCACCTCTGCATCCAAGGGAATAGGAGGATAGATAAGATATATAAATGCAAGAGCAGACCAGCCGTCTGTCAAGACTAGATTCAACTCCATTGATTTCTATCTCTATAAATCATCTGCGTATTGCAAAGTAGACTAAGACACTAATTAACCAAACCGAAACTGAAATACAGGTAGTCCTCAACTTACTAAAACAACTGAGCTCCAAATTTATGTCACTAAGTGAGACATTTGTTAAGTGAGTTTTTGTCCCAGTTTACAACCTGCCGCAGTTCAGTGAATCAGTACGGTTTAGGAGTGGTATTGACTTACCTTGCCTACCAGTTCGCAAATGTGTGACCGCGCATGCACCCGGCCTCAAAAACATCCCTAAATAGGACGGCCTAGAGCCATGGTGGATGGGCGGAGCCACCCGCGATTTCCACTAGCGGTTCGGGCAAACCAGTGCGAACCAGCTGAATAACACCTCTGCTGCGGTTGTTAAGTTAGTAACACAGTTGTTAAAGAGAATCTGGCTTCTCCATTGTCAGAAGGTCACAAAATCTGATCACATGACCCTGGGACAACTGCAACCGTCGTAAATATGAGTCAGTTGCCAAGCATCTGAATTTCGATCACGTGACCACGGGAATGCTGCAATGGTCGTAAGTGTGAAAAACGGTCATAAGTCACTTTTGCAGTGCCGTCGTAACTTGAACAGGTCACTGAACGAACCTCCCCAAGAGTCAAGGACTATCTGTACACTTGGCTCTTGAATGCCTCAATTCTTATTCCGTGGCAAGGAATAGAACTGTATTAAGCTGCAAGCTATATTCATTGTTAGGTAACCATCTTCAGAAAAAGCAATTTTAGACTGAGGTAACTTAAGCTAAACTTTACATTGCTTCAATCTATTTAAATATTTCCCACTTTTACTGCTGTTTTGCTGAAACATTTCAAGAAGCAGCATCGGTCTATTTCATTTTAAACAATTTTGAGTACGAAGCAAACTAAATAGCAGGCTTACACATCAAATTCCAAAACCTGCCACACACACACACACACACACACAAACACATATATACACACACACACTCTCTCTCTCTCTCATATATATATATATATATATATATATACACAC
>JANHFT010007383.1:96747-108593 GCA_032467955.1 Pseudoxenodon macrops
AATTGCTGGGAGGCAGAGGAAGATTTTTTTTCTTGTTTTCTTGTTTTTGTCCCCAAAAACTAGGTGCGTCTTATACTCCAAAAAATACAGTATTTTATAATCCGTTGCTGGACTTTTACAACTTCTTTTTTCTGCTGTTTTATTGCTTATCATTAAATACAAAATTATTATTATTTTAACCATAAGGAGTGGAATTACATTTACACAGGATTATACTATCAAAATTGCTCTTTCAAGCCTTTTTATTTTTTTAAAAGAGCCTTGATATTTATCTTAATTTTTGATGGGAAAATACCCCTTTCTTCAACCCTTTTGGGGGGGAAAACCCTTTTCCTGTGGAAGCTTTTACTTATCTGCTTCTCTTCTTAAAGAGAAAAAAAGTGTTTGTCATATCTTTGAAAAGAGATAAATTGTTTGGGGAGACAATTGGGGAAAATGCTGTCCATCTTACAGATTTTCTTTGAAAATATAAATTAAAAAAAATAATGCTTCAATAACAGTTCTGCAAACCAAAGATGATACCCAAAAGGAGGAAATAACAGTTGGACTTGATTTGCAATTTGAGGAATTGGAATTTGATCTGTTGACGTCAGATGTGAAGAAAGGGTTTGGTTTGCCAGAAAAGATTGAAAGAATATGAATATAAGAAATTCCAAGATAATGGATATGACTAGATGGACTAGACTTTCTTGACAAGAGGACTGCAGTGCTGTCCAGGATAATTATTCAATAATGGATATTTACAACAGAGACTTATGTTTCCAATTAAAAGTTCCCAATTAAAAACCTAAGGAAACATTTCACTATTAAGAACCAAATGAAGATATTTGACCCTGGACTCAGTGATCATGATTGTGATGATTTGTGGTAAATAGGAAACAATGTATATTTTCTATGAGTAAATTGCAATAACAGTTAACAACATGCTTTGAATTTTAACTTTGCTGTTGTTTAACTTGTTAACTATTTTTTATTCACATATGCATACAAGACCCTACTTACCTTTATAGTTTTCTCCAGCTGCTGACAGGAGCTACCAGTTTTTTTTAATGAAGGCTGTTTTACATTGTTCTCCCAGTAGGTTCCATTCTCAGGTTCATTTGGAAGACACCTTATCCAAATCATATGATTTGAAGAAGCTTCCAAAGTACAAGAATGGAGCCTGCTCTCATAATCCTTCAGAAGCCTCTTTCTCCAAACTGTGCAATTTACAGATATTGATAGGCCAGGTGGCCAGCTGAGTGGTGGGAGATAGGTGGATGGAGGAAGTTGTAGCATTCCTGTAGTCCTAAGGGTGGACCAGGTGCCAAGCAACTGAATTTTGATCACATAACTATGGGGACACTGCAATAACCATAATTTGACACAGGCCATAATTCCTTTCATTAAATGCCATCACAATTTTGAATGGTCCTGAAACAAATGGCTGTATGTTGAGGATTACTTGTATCATACAGCTGCTACAAATGCTTTCTTGAAGTGTATTATCATTGCCAACATCATCATTTTGTGGTGCACAAAATCCAGATCATATAGTAGGAAGCAAGTCTATACAAGTAGTCCTAGACTTACAGTCACGATTGACCCCAAAATTTCGGTTGCCAAGCTAATTATCATGGTTTTAAGAATAATAATTGTTAATCACTGCAGCTGTTAAGTTAGTAACACGGTTGTTAAGTGACTATGGCTTCCCCATTGACTTTGCTTGTCACAAGGTCGCAAAGGTCACATGACACTGGGATACTGCAACCATCATAAATATGAGTTCAATTGCCAAACATCTGAATTTTGATCACATGACCATGGGGATGCTACAATGGACATGTGAAAAGCTGTCATAAACCACTTTTCTCAGTGCCGTTGTAACTTTGAACAGTCACTAAATGAACTATTGTCAATGGAGGACTACCTATACTGTTCCTTGGTGAACTATTTTATCTTTCCATCTCTTATGCTATGTTCCTTTATTGTCTTTAGAACTTTTCTGAGTTTTTTACATAGCTTTAGATTCCTTGATTAGGCACTTCAACATTACCTAGTCCCTTTTCCCAATATTCCTCTTACCCTGCTATTTTTAAGGTATCTATTACCCAGTTTCTTAAGTCACTTAAGTGACTAAGTGTTCACTATCAGTAATAGCAAATAAATTGCTGATACTTTTCTCCATCATCTGAAGGAGAAAGTTGTCAGCAGTACAAATGAAACCTCTCTTAGGAAGACCATGCTTGGTTGAGTGCCTCTCTGGAATGTTGTGACTAATTAAAGTTTCCCATTAATTCTAGTAGACACTACTAAAAATATTTTATTAGTTGTTTCCATTTATTTTAATTAAATAATACATATTCCAGAACTAGATGTAATTGTCCAGGTGACATCTCTTGATCCTGATGCAGATTAGGATTGGTTTTTCCCCCCCATAGCTGTACCACCCAGTTGGGTCATGTCCAGTTTTTGATCCACCAAGACACCCACATCTTTTCATATCTACTGTTGTCTGAAATAGTTTCCTTGCTTGGTTTTTCCTATTCCTTCCCATTTTCCCATAGTATAGTGGCTACTTAGTATGAATTTCACACCTTTGAATTTCAAGATCTTTGGCTTTTAATAAAAAATTCCATAAAAACAGCAGCATATAGAAAAACTATAGTTTTATGCCCTGATGCTAAGCTACTTATTACAGTAGTAAAAAAACACTTGAATTAATTAGGCATTTATTTCCAAAAATGTTTAGTATTAAAGATATAAAGGTAAAATGCAGCAAGGGAAGAAATTCATTACAACTCAAGAGATTTATAAAACATACATTTCAATGCATTTTCAAGGTACTCACTTTTTTTATTTCTCAGATTACTTTTTTTCTGATTGTGATGCACATTTTTTATTCAGGAGAGATGATGTCATTTGAACAATTGTGCTTAAGGGCAAACCGCTAAGTTGATTCTTGTTTTCTTTTATCTCTACCAAAGCAGCCAAAATATTGTCTCTAAAATAAAATAAATGAGAACTTCCAAGATCAGCTTAATATATTGCTATAAATATCACCTCAGAATAACACACTTACCTAGTAATCTGTGGATATAACTCTTCAAGTTTCTTTACTACTTTGCGGAAACTCCTTAAGTTTAATGTATTTGGAGTTATAAAAATAGATGATGGATTTGGAGTAAATCGTATTGAGCCAAATGGCAAGAGGCTGTCTGCAATATCCTATACAAAATAAACAAAAACTGTAGTTGAATTCAAGATTACAATATTAATGCTCTCATTATGGAAACTAACATTTAAACAATGCTGTAACATTAGAAAGAACATAATAGAACTTTTCAGAAATAAGACCTTTTGTTAGATATTCAATACAACCAAACTGATTATAAAGTTTTTCACATGCTTTACAGGCAGTTTTAAAAGGTTAATTGAATTATCTAAAATGTTCCCTTTCAATTAAATTCCATTCAATCTAGAAGTTTCTTCAATAGCATAACCATAGCAATTGTTACAGTAGAATCAACCAATTAGAATAGAGCTGGGAAGGACCTTGGACCTTCTAGTTTAACCCTCTCCTCAAGCAGAAGACCTTATACAATTTCAGACAAGTGACTGTCCAGTCTCTTCTTAAAAATCTCCATTGATGAAGCACCTACAACTTCTGAATGCAAGCCATTCCACTGATTCATTGTCCTCAATATTAAGAAGTTTCTCATTAGATCCAGGTTACATCTCTGTTTGACTAGTTTCCATCCATTGTTTCTTGTCCTGCCTACAGCTGCTTTGGTAAATAAGTTGACCTCCTCCATTTTCTGGCAACCTCTCAAATACTAGAATACTATGTCACAACTAGTCCTTCTTTTTTGTAGGCTAGCCAAACCCAAATCCTGCAACAGTTCATGTTTTAGTTTCCAGGCCTTTAATCAAATCAGCTGCTTTTCTTTTCACCTTTCCCGTCTCAGCATTTTTTTCTAATGTGGTGACCACAATCGGTTCCAGATATGCCCTAAGGCTTTATAAAGCGGACTAATACTTCACATGATTTTGAGTCTATCCCTGTTTATACAATCAAGGATTGTATTACCTTTTTTGCCTGCTGCCGCACACTGCTGGTTCATATTTAAGTGATTGTCCAGTAGGACTCCAAGGTCTCTCTCACAGCTACTGTTTTGAGCCATTTTCGCCTAATGTGTACTTGTATCTTTTGTTTTTCCTGCCTAAGTGTAAAACCTTGCTTTTCTCCACATTAAATTTCATGTTGTTGCATAGGGATTATTGTTCAAGTTTGTCAAGATCTTTTTGGATCCTGAGCTTGTCTTCTGGGGTATTAGCTATTCCTGCCAGCTTAGTGTCATCTGCAAATTTTATGAGTTCCCCTTCTATTCCCTCATCCAAATTATTTATAAAGATATTGAAGAATACTGGGCCTAAGACTGAACCCTGTGGCACCCCACTACTTATTTCCCTCCATGCAGATGTAGTACCATTAAGGACTATTTGTTGAGTATGGTTTGTCAGGCAGTTACAAATCCATTTGGTGGTGATGTTATCTATCCCACTGTTTTCTAACTTACAAAGAAGTAGGTTGTGGTCTGCTTTGTCAAATGTTTTGCTGAAGTCTGAGTACTGTGTTTCCCCGAAAATAAGACAGGGTCTTTTGACCCCCAAAATATGGCCTTGGCCTTATTATCGGGGGGGTGGGTGTCTTATTCTTTTGGGGGTGCAGGAGGCGGCAAGCATGGGACTGGATGTTCCGCTGCCACTGCCAGCATCTCATGCTGCAAGGCTTGTTGTGCTGTTGCACGCACAAACTTCAGCACCGCTGCAAGCTTGATCAAACTGGCCCAGCTGGTGTCCTGCCGCTTGCGGCTGCACCGGTATGTTGAACCCCGGGGATGGGGTGGGCTGTGAGATGCACATCTTACAGTCTGGCTTCTGCTCCACCGCTTCTCTCTTTCGGCCAGGCTTTGCAAGGAAACTCCTTGCAATGTAAAGAAAAGCTTCTCACACTCGCAGGTGGGGTGGGGCGTGCCACGAGATGCGCGTCCTACCTAACACTTGTAGCTCTATCGCGTTCCTCGCCGTTGTGTCCAGGGAAGCATGTTGTAAAAGAAAACTTCTCACGAGTTCAATCAAACTTCTTTGATCAATCAAAGTCCCCTTGTTCAAAGAATATTTTATTTTATTTGATATGTGTTCTAGGTACCACACCCATCAAATTGGTGCACACAAAAAACTCAGGTGCACACTTTCTGTGAAATCCAGCATATTAGGAGGTGGCTTGTTTGGGTACACTGGACTCTGATTTACAGAATATTATTTAATGTTAAGAAACAATTTGATTCAGAGATGGCTTACTAAAGTGATTGAATGCAAAAGCTATTCTTTAAACAAGTTAATTGCTTTGTTTATAGGGAAAAAACCCCACAGAATCCTCTTTTAGCAAGTGGAAAGTATTGTTATTCATTAAGATATATTTGCTAAAACCATAGGGGTGGGTTGGAAGGCAGAAGGCAGGACACAGCTCAGAATTGACTCCATTGTCTCCAAAGTACTTGACTCTTCTTCCATGGGGATTTTACATCTTTGGAAATTTAATGACAAGTTCCTTGTATTTTCTTTTTGTACTCTGAAGATAGATCTAAACAGGTCATGTTGACTGTGAGTCATCCTTTCTCCCTGTGTTTAGTCTGCCAAGTACATCCAGCCTGCAGCCAAGTTTACAGCCTCTTCCACTCAGCTGACCCTTCCGCCTCCAGACTGGAGCCATTATTAGAGAATAAATTCCATCTTCTGCCTCCCTGCACTGTCCCAAGGTACCAGAGATATCCCTTGGGAGATGGAAGATCCCACCTCTTAGGTATTTATGTCTTCGGCTTGTACAGTGCACAATCTGTTGTAGTCATGTAGCCTGTCTTCCAAGTACTTCTGCATGCCTCAGCCGTCTAGACAATTACAGAGATGAATGAATAATAACTCTCTGCCAAGAATCGGCTTATGCTGTCTGTGGAGTTTCAAGGCACCGTCTCATGGTTTGCCCAGAAGATGACATCATAGGTTTTTTTTTTTCAGTCCATGCACCTTATCATCCAAGCTTGCCTCTACACAACACACAGTGCATACATACATTCATACATATTAGAAACTGTCAGAATGTGCACAGCGTGACTATTTTGAGACAACCCAGGAGCAAAATACAGTACACAGAGGTTTGTCTTACAAACAGTGGTTTATATATAAGACTTCTATATACAGACATACACATAGTAGGCACATACCAGGCAATCAATCAATCTTCTTCAACTCTACATGGAGAACTACAATGCAGGTAGAACACGACAAGGAGAGAGATACAAGAGAGAGATACATGAGGAGAGAGATATGCCCTCTCATGGCCCCTCCTTATATAGACAGCTTCATAACCCAGCTTCTTACAATGACAATAACCCTGCTGACTCATCCTCAGTTCATCATCGTGATTTACAGCCTTAGAGAGGCTGGTGAGCGTTAAATATTCATTACCCTGACATAATTAATGTATGATCAAAAGATTTCTAAAACAAGCTACAGTGCAACATTTAATAGGAATATAATCAATACAGTTAGGAACACATATAATAAACATGATTGGACATTTTGCATTAGAAATTAAGAGGCCAGGCAATATGCATGAAAATCTGTTATTTCCGCAGCATTCAATGACCTTAAAACAAACGAGCTGTACCTCTGTACATCACCAGATTCACAACAGTGGGATAAAATCAATTGTATACAGGTAGTTCTTAAACCATTCATTTAGTAACCATTTGAAATTACGACAACAGGAAAAAAATGACATGACCTTTTTTTTTTACACTTATGACTGTTGCAGCATCCCCATGATCACGTGATCAAAATTTGGACACTTGGCAACTAGCATGTTTTTGTGAAAGTTGCCATGTTACTGAGGCCCTGTGATCCAATTTTGCAACCTTTTGTTAAGCAAAATCAATGAGAAAGCCAGATTCACTTAACAACCGTGTTACTAACTTAATAATTGCAGTGATTCACTTGACAACTGTGGCAAGAAAGATCATAAAATGGGACAAAACTCACTTAACATCTCTTGCTTAGTGGAAATTGTGGGCTCTATGGCAGTCGTAAGTCAAGGAGTACCTGTGATAGGAAATGGAAGATGAAAAAGTGCAGTCCGTTCATATATAACACTGCAAGATGCAGATTGTGGAACACACTGTGAATCACAGCTGTCAAATATATGGGTGAAATTCAGATAAATAAAGAATAGATGCACCAGCAAGACCTGACCTATAATGCATTAACATTCAAAAAATAATATCCACATAGCACATTCAGTATAGATGCAAAAGGAAATCAGGGAGTTATGGAAAGATCCCACAAGATACAATTATAGAACACTCACTTCCCATGTCAAGCAACAAATGTCAAGAAAAGACATTTTAAAATGTCAGTGAAGACGACATCAAAATATGAGAACCAAAAATGATTTTAAGAAAATAAATTATTTAAATCATAAATTACAGAAAAATATATAGCCAAGGTAGTGATACTAGAGAGTAATCAGAGATGATCTATTAGGAGATAAGAATACCGAAAACCTATATTGGATTCCTTTACAAATGGGTTTCTAGACCAAGAGAACCATATTCAGGAATTCCCTGCAATAGACAGTAAGGTTCAGAGGCAACTGGCCTTTTGTCAAAATATGGCATTTATAGATAAAACAGCCTTTGAACTGTTTAGAGTTGCAGGGCAAGAGCAGCTAAAGAGCAAATAACTTCTTTTAAAATGCATACATACTCTATGGTCTACAGATTGTAAAATATTAGTGAAAGTAATGCAAATGAATGTGAAAACAATTGAGCCATGACACTAATTCCTTATGCAATAAAAATTTCCTTAAGATCTTATAAAGAAGAATAGTGCCATACAAATAGAATAGAATAGAATAGAATAGAATAGAATTCTTTATTGGCCAAGCGTGATTGGACACATAAGGAATTTGTCTTTGGTGCATATGCTCTCAGTGTACATAAAAAGACAAGATCATCTTGCTTTCCCATTGTAAAGACATGTCAAATGATCTGGAAGTCTTTTTTTTTTAAGTGGGGGGGGAGACATAAGATGAGCTAATTCAAGATGAACAATAGAAAAGCAAGATGATTTAAAGTGAAGGCAAACCAGTTCAGAAATCTTGCTAAGAAAACTGCAGAGACTTGTCCAGGCGGTTAGCAGACTGACTTAAAAGTGCACCCACCCACCCACTTCTTTGAAGCAATGATCAGCCGAAAAAGCTTCTATATTTTGGATACGAGATATGAGAAGATCTCAAAAAACCACAAAATAATTTATGTTTGGTGAGATAAAGGAAATAGAAAGATGGAAGGCAATGAGCAGGAGGTGGTTGATTACTAACAAGATTACAGCACTCCCCTCGGAAAGGTTACAAATTATCATTGGAGAGGGATGGAGAGGGAGATTCTTGGCTCAGGTAATTAGCAAGAGCCCAGTTTAAAGTTACATAGCTAATTAACCTGTCAATCCTAGTCAGCAACCGAGTTGCAGTCTTTTTCAGCTAAATTCTGGAAAACTGCAGAAAGACACTAACCCAGGTAACAGCACAAACTACATTTCGTTGGGTAAAACAAGCAAGGACCGAAGAACAAAAACACGAAACCATCAACAACCGACTGAAAAGGCAGCGATGGGAGGTTAATTCTCGTGAGGCTGTGTTTCAAGGGATGGGGGCGTCCTCCCCTTGACTTTTAACGCCCAGGAAGGTCCGTTGCGTCAGCGTCGAGACAGGGTTCCTCGGCGCTATCCTTGGTGCTGATCCCCCCCCCCACTTCTACCAAGTTAGGGAATCCTAAGGCTTTCAAAGGAAAGAAAGAGCGAAAGGTTAGCATAATTTTCTGGGTTCAGTTATCGCGGCCTTCGTCAGCCTTGTTTCTACTTGTCTGCCTTTCAAAAGTCCCTCTTCCCCCAACTCCCCGAGATAGTGCAGACCGAGCGTCGCCTTTCCACGAAATTCCTTTCTGCGCCAGGGGCGGCGCTCTGCTCGGGGAGAAGGAGCCACCGAGGCAAAGGGAGAGAAGCACAGAGGGAGGCGGATTGAATCCAGCGCTAGTTTCCCGGATCATCTCTGTGGCCTTCGAGGGCCCTATCGGCAGCCAGGAGAGCTTTGGAGGGTACAGGAATAACGGGGCTTCATGGCTGAGCGAAGGAAGGGACCGACGTCAAGGGTCTGGAGCAGAAGAGCTTTCTAATATCAGAGTGCGGAATGGAGGCCGATTATCCCGCTTTTGAAAACCCGCTCTGCGGCGAGCTCAAGCACATTTACCAAAGGATCAAAGAGACCTATAAGGAGATCAAAGACGATCTCACCCCTTACAAGGATGATCGTTACTACAGGTAAGAGGAGAGGGAGAGGGAACGGTGCTGGGCAAACATGCATCCCCGAATTATCCTGGAAGGGAGGCAAAAGAAGCTTCCCTCATATTGGGGTGCCAGATGGGTGGGTCACTCACTCCCCGCATCCCACCCATCTGGGGTACACCATTTTAGTAAAGGCCAGGCTGAGAGCAGGAGTTTTTAAATGTTCCCTAAGAGGATTGTGTGCATGAGTAGTTGGGCCTGTGGGGAAAGGCTCTTCCATTCAAGGTCCAGGGGGGACTGGCTAGTGTGACATCAGTGAGCTTCTCAAGCATCAATGGGCGATTTAGGCAAGGTCATATGCTCGTGGATCATTTCTCATTCTGGGCAGCCTTCCCATCTTGGTCAGAGTGGGGGGGAGTGGGAGATGTTGCCTGCAACAGGGTCCTCATGTCAATCTTAGAAAAGCCGCTTTGGCTTATAGTATCATGAAAACAATCCCTTTCATTACAAAATGGCTGTCAGGAAAGAGACTTCCTGACAGCCATCAAGATTTCTCCCAGATGAGTTAATTTATTTTCACTGAAGATTTAAAATATTTCCTAAAAAGGGAAGGCTTCCTTAGATTTTTTTGAATCCCGATGGTGATTGAAAAATATTTCCTTATCTAAATATTTGGATGATAACCCCAGATTAGAGTTCTGTCCATGCTAGCCTATTATGAAGGAATGTGTATTCTCAAAGCTGGGGTTTAACTTCCCAATAGGTGCATATAAATTATGTGACAGAAAATGATACAGGAAAAGTAGAATTGCCCATGCCACCCACATACTGTACAGTGTATCCCAATAAGCAGTTTCAATTTATATATATCTAAGAAGCCAGCCTTATCCACAAATTTCCAAGGTGTCATGATGGAGATAAAAGTTCTCTCTTCCTCTTTGCTTTCTCACTGACATCCAAGAGAGGAGTATTTGATTTGGAGACAGTTCCACTTCCATTGGCCAGAAATCTCTAATAACCAAATGCATTAACAATAATTTTGGTGGGAATCACAAGTGAATCAGTAGTTATTTTATACCCAATCATAAGAACTTAAAATAAAATTTAATTTTACATTTATTTATAAATATATTTATTTATATAATGTGTGCCATGGATTAATCTCTTAGTCCTGATTTCTACAATCAGTAAAACCCTTTTTTTAAATAAAAAAGATCACACTGTAATATTTTTAAGAAAGGAAACCCCACACACACACACAATGCTCAGACTTGAGAATGTTCATACAGTGAACTTCTATATTGGCTGAGTATTAATGTTGGCCAAAGTATAGTAATGTTTTATAAGGATGTAGATGCACCCAAGGTACTTTGCTGCTTGTGGTGCGTGAGATGAAAAAAGGAATTGGCACCTCAGCCTCCCCTCAACTAATACTGGCCATCTTACCTTTTGAGAATAGAAGACATCTAGTCCCTAAAGAATCTACTTACTTTCTTTTGGCTTATTCAAAATCAATTATTTTAGGCAGCTATTGCAGAGAATAAGGAAGATGACTTTGAGGGAAATATGCAAGAACCATGTCGTAGGCAAAAAGAGCCTGAACCATATTTTAAGACTTGATACTATTCAGAAGCAGTTCAAACTTCTGAATATTATCAAAATTCATTAAAGTATAAGAAGGAGAGGAGATACAACACAATCAGGATTGCAACATTGTAAGCCATATTGATATAAACTAACAATGACAAGAGATTCAACAAGGACAGTCTACGGATTACAAACAAAGAAACAAGACTTAACAAAGTGTACAAGTTACAACAAAATATCTTTAATTTTACATGTCAGTAAAATAATGCTTAGAATTATCTAATACAGATTAGAGTCCTACACAGAGAGGGCAATGCCAGAGGTTCAAGCTAGTTTTTGAAAACGTTCAGGAAACAGATATTATAGCTCATGCATGCTAGATAACAACAGATCCTTCCTCCCCCCACTCTGCCTCCACGTCTCCATATGTCCTTAGGTTTTAATGCTGATTTTAATTATTTATGTTTTACTTGTACATATATAGACATATTTTTATTACTGTAAGTCGCCCAGAGTTACCCTATGGTAAGATGATGGCATATAATCAAAACTGGAAGAAGCATAATTTTAAACTTAGAAGAGGAAACTTAAATAACAAGCACTGTGGTGGCGATATTGCTCTGATAGCTGAAAAAATGCAAATAAACCTCTTGTGATAAAAATCAGGGTGCACAGTCAAAAAACTGAAAAAGATTACGGTAAAGATCAGATCAATGACAAAATTAAAAGAAATCAGTCCTATAAATGACAATGAAGATGCTGATATGGTCCTCAACATCTGATTTTTATGATTAGTTATAGGTCATAGAATTCTTTATTGGCCAAGTGTGATTGGACACACAAGGAATTTGTTTTTGGTGCATATGCTCTCAGTATACATA
>JANHFT010007383.1:130237-152756 GCA_032467955.1 Pseudoxenodon macrops
CAGCAGCTTCTACCATAGCCAGTAGAAGCTGGTCCACCCCGACCCACATGCCACCCCCAAATTGCATTGCTAAAGGAGGCGGGTGACTAAGCAAGAGGCAGGAGCCCTGCCATGCCCAGTGAGCGGGGGAGAAGAGAGCCACGTTTCGCTCCACACATCTTGCATCTTCCATCCTTCTTGATAAAGAGACAGCAGGGACTGGAAGCAGCCAGGCTGCTGTTGCCATTGGGGTGAGACATACTAGGCCGTGAGATGCATGTCTTACCTTTCCAGCTCCATCAAATTCCTCGCCATTGTGTCCAGGGAAGCACATTGTAAAAGAAAACTTGCGAGTTCAAGATGCTTGATTGAACTCATGAGAAGTTTTCTTTTGCTACGTGCTTCCCTGGACACAATGGTGAGAAACTTGATGGTGCTACAAGTGTCAGGTAGGACATGGCCCACCCTGCCAGAAATGAGTCTTTGTGAGACTCGTTGAGCCGCCGCTGCTGCTGCCTCATGGAGCAGGACTGTGTTCCATGAGCGGCAGCTGTGGGCCAGGCGTGAAGAACATGGAGGGAAGGTGGAACACTCCTCCTGATAATAAGGCCAAGGCATATTATGGGGGTCAAAAGAAAATAAGCCTGTCTTACTTTCGGGAAAACACATGGATATAGACATGGATATATATTATTTGATGGTTATATCGTATACTACAGTCGTTTTGATGTAAAAGGTTTGTTGTAGGAGCTAATCTAATAAATTAATAGCAAATATAAGAATCTTTTTTAGCATTAAGATTAAAGCAGGTTGTGCTACTCCAATGGTTCAAAGAGATGATTCAGGTCTTTTTAATATTAATATAATACTTTAAATAAATTAACCAGAATAAGCTGATTAGTTTCATGAATTGATTAAAGTTTCTCCTTAGTCATAATTATCAAACAATGGACATACCAAAGGAAAGAAGAAAAATACTTTGTTAGATAGTCTGAGATTATCTGAAAGAAGAACTGATTACCAAAACACTTTGATTCATTAAATGCCATTCAGGAATGGCTGCATTTGACAATTCAATGAATTTTAGGCAATGACAGGTATGAAAAAAAATCAATTCTTTTAATGGTGATTTTAATTCCAATTTTGTGCATGCTTATTCAGAAGTTTAAACATGCTATTAAGCTTTAGGTCATATTTGATATAAAACCTGAGGAGAATAAAATACCCGAGATTGTGCAATCATTGCACATTTGCTCTATGGGTCTTTTGTTGTGTTTGCTGTCTTATGCTCCATATATATATATATATATATATACATACACACACATATGCACACACACACCCTTTCAGCACTATTCAACAGATTTCAATATTTTTAAACAGCTGTGTAAAAAGGCAAATATAGAAAATTTTATCTGAAAATGGCTATGTTAATGAGTACATTTGTAAATTTAATTTTGCTTGAAGAAGGGATATGCATGGTTTATTGTAATGTGTAATCACCAGGCTTCCGGGAATCTGCTGTTTGTAATTATGGTGAGGTTTGGAATATGAAATAGAATTTTCCCACAGCATAAAAGTAACGTTCAATGTAATGTAAAGATTTTTTTTAAGCAAATACTAGAAATAGTGCAAAATAAAAATCATGCAATTCAATTTATTCATAATAAAATTTTATACTGAACTTCTGTATTAATGTGAATTAGCCTTTCTTTGATTTTGCCCATGCTTTACAGGGGAATGCCAGCCAAAACAAAATACCCAGGAAGCTAATGAGATTAAGGAATAATGATACTTTTTCAGAACTTCAGCATGTTAAATACCGGACTATTAAAAGTCAGGGCAAAGATACCTTCAAATTAAACTCAGTTCCTGGTGATCACATGAACATAGTATATTTTCTTTTTGAAGATGGGACTTCCATTGGGGATCCCAAATACTATCTTGGCCTCAATCTGCTTACTTTCCAAACCAGCAAAGGTCAGCCACTGCTGTAATCATGACATTATCCTCATTTCTTTTCTTTTTTTTAAGTTTTAGGAACGGACATACACATATTCAGAGCTTCAATAATTTAATAAACAAACAAATCTAGAGTGAAAATCAGTCTTACCCACACAGGTGGAGTAAAGCTATAGAAGTGCAGCAAGTTTCAGGTTTTAGCACCTTGAGAAAAAGTCCTTAAAGTGTTAAGACAGAGTTTGGGTGTGAACAAGGGACCATGCTTTTATAACAGTACTGAAATTTCTCTCCTGTTTTTCCTCAGAAAAAATGGGGACTTCTTAGTTATTCACCGAATTCAGTTTTAGTGGACTTAAAGCAATGACAAGATCTGAAGAATTTCAAGGCAATTATATTGCAAGTCCAAAGGCACTGACAATACAGTACATAGTCTTGTTCTCCCATCTTACAGTGCAGGCTCCTACAAAAAAACAAAAAAACCAGCAACCAGTTAGTCGCATAAACACAAGATATAGATTAGTGCATCTATATTGTAATCCAGGCATTTACATCTGTGGTAAAGCTCTTCATAAGCTTGAGTAGTACTTTTACACAAACTACTGTTATTTAAACTGGAAGCACACCCATCTACAGTTTCCTGTTCTGCCTATTTTGAACAGTAAGGGACAGTAGGTCATCGTAGCCATGAGTCAAGATCAGGGGAATGCACTAGAACCAAAAGTTTGTAAATGCAATAAAAATTATTTTACCCAAAAGAAAGAGCTTCCAGAATTATACATATATTTTTTTTCTGTAAAAAAGTTCAGCAACACCAATTTTGAAAGAGTTTTATACCATCAGCGGCATTGTCCCAGAAGCAAGAGTTTGCAGTATGAAGTCCAGCACCATTTTTTTGCATAATCACACAGGTCACTAGAAATGATAGACAAAAAAATACTATTAGAAAAAAACCATCTGTCCATGCAACACAATTATATCTGATTTTGCAAAGGGTAGAGAGTACATGAGGTATGACATGTGTTCAGACCAATTACTATCAGAATCTCCCCACCTTTAAAATTTCAAGCTTTATTTTTCTGAAAAAATATTTCTGAAAAATACATGATAATTAACTTACCAACATATTTGAATGGTTTCCCCAGCTTTGTCAACTGACTTAAAATCTGCTCCACAACAGTTGTAGTCCATTGGTTCACCTTGCTATGCAGATATGCATTGCCACCTATTGTTCCTTCTATGGCCTACAGGTAGAAAAAGATTAAATAGATCACTAAATCCCCATAGTTCTATTTTAAAATTAACACATCAGCCTCAGAAATTAAATTGGCATGCAAACATTTGCTTCCCCATTAATTCATTTTTGACAGATATATATATATATATACAACCTTGAACTTTTATTGTGGGGATGAACTCTCCATATCCATGGCACTGGATGTGGGGAGAAACCCATAGATAACTGCTACCTTAACAGTACTGCCATTAAAACTTCAAGAACAAAGAAAATAACTGCAATGTAATTGAAAGAAGCAGGCAAAAATAGTGGATTAGCTGGCATTACATAGCCATCAGACTTATTTGGGCATAAGCAATGCTGTACAAAACCAAAAATGGTGGCTCCTCTTTTCTCTTCTTTTTAAAACCTGACCTGAGAGGGGAAACTCATCTCTCAATTAGTCCCTCAGAGTTTGGTCCCCAGAATTCCCTGAGATTCAGTTGCTCTTTGCCTGCTATTTGGAGGGACAAATCAAACAAACTTTCATTTAACCCTTCCATCATCTGAAACTCCTGATGTGGAATTTCCCCACATTCACTACACCAATTAGAAGCATTACACCTACCTATGTCATTTGCTAACTATAAAAAAGGAATTGGCTCATTTGAGTGCATTTATCAAATATGGCTAAACATAAAACAATATAGCCCAGTTTTGTCAGAAGATACACATGCAACTATGCAAGCAAGGAACCGCCATTTTGAAACCATCTTGTAATTAAACATATACATCCCATCAATTAGGAAGCTTATGCAAGAGATTCCTGTTTTAGTATGCAATCTTATATCCCATTCCACTATTTTGCCTCCCCTAAACTGGCTTCCACTAATAACAATTCCATTTGTCTGGTTATTACAGTGCCTATATGGCATAGGGGCTGATTATTTGAATGATTGCTGTCTCCCAAATATTTGCCTGGTCAATTTGAACAACATCATCTATAAGAATGGAAGCATGCCCTGTCTATAGCAGTGTCTGCTCCCCGTAATGAGATTCTCCCAAGATTCCAATGGTCCCCAATCTGTTGTTGAGCAAGGACAGCCCTTCCTTCCATCCAGTCTGTCATTCTTGCTCTCTTAAGGTAATTTTTTTTGTGTTAAGGTTTTTTGGTTTTTTTTGCAGCCAATAAGATTCTTAGCAGTGGGAGAGGAAAAACAGCATAACCTACTGCATCAATCGAAATGGGATTATTCTTATTCTCCTTGAATGAAATTAAACCTTTCTATTCTAGTCTTAATGCAGACCAGCCACAATTAATCCCCTCTTAAAATAAAATGGGTGTTATTAGGGCATGCTTACATAGAGATTATATATTTAGCGTGTGTAGAGTCTTTGACAGTCATTCACTACATATTAACAAGCCTTAGTTATTAGGGGTATTTTTCCTCCTGAAGGATTTTTAAAATTAACAAACTATTACTGAGGAACATTTACATTTGATAAGACTTGGAATTCAGAAATGAGTTTGTCTCAAGAGATTATTTTTATAGATTTAGCAAATTATTAACTATAATTTACGGTAATTTTAAAAAGGATGTCTTGTGCTTTCTGTATTGCAATGCTTAGCATAAACAGAGCATGTTCTAAGCTTCCTCTGAAATTGTTAGGGCAGTTGCTATAACAAGAGATTAGCAAATAAAACACTGGTACCTTGACAACTATTAACCAGACTATAATCTGCGCTAAAATAATGAACTACATAGATTCTATATTAACAACAGCTTTCAAGCAGAAAATGGTTCCATTCCAATGGCATAAATTGGAAGGTATAATTTTTACATTCCATCAATAAGGATTTAGACTAAACTATTCAAAAGGACAGTAAGAATTTTATTACAAAATATTGAACTGAAATGGATATTGAGGGAAAGGGTGTACATGGACAGCAATAACTTGAAGCCACTGAAGAACCGGCTGTGGAATTGGGAGTCACGGCTAAAGAGTTTGTTGAACTTTTTGCCTAAGTATGGATTACAATTTATGACATGGAATCAAAGCTCCACATATAAGAAAATGATTTGTCATTATCTGAGAAATCTGAATCATGATGTCTCATCACACATGAAAAAAAAAAGATTCTAAAGTTACAAGTTGCTAACTATTTGTTGCTGAAGTTGGGATTTAATAGAGCAAAATAGTCTCTTCTGCCTGAGTGACCTACAAGCATGGAAATCAATTCACTCCCACCACTATTTATCTTGATTTAGTAGGTTACAAATTATTAAGAGGCCAGGTCTAATTACATGAGACAAAGCCCTGAGCTGGATATGCTTAACCATTTCAAGTAATAATAGTATTTTTATGAATGCAGTTCTCATTAGGACATCGAAATATATATATTGGCTGGGATTCACAAACACCTAGGCATGTGTCCATGAAGTTATTTTTCTGTGTTAACCAACATTATGCAAACATCTAAAAATAAGTCAGAAAAGCTGGTGTTCAGAAATGGAACATACCTCTGATGTTCAGAGTTCCCCCTTTCTACTTATTCTGGGCTAATGCTGCCTGGCCCTCTCCTCCAAAGAAAGGAGAAGGAAATAGCTTTAAAGTCTACCTAAAATGTCATTAGAAGGAATACTCAAGGGATTTCCAGAGTTTCTATGTGATTGTATGCAACTCCTTTTAAACCCTGAAAACCCACTCCTGAAGATAAAGGTGCTCTGTATAAAGGGAGTTTGATGCAGTTAAAACAGGTGTCCATCTCCATTTGCACAAACATTTTCCACATTCACTAAATATTGTTATGAAAGCAGCTTACTTACTTTGGTTTAGTCCCTAGTGTTTTTATTTAGGAACCCTACAGCATTACTTGAAAGTGGTTTTACAGTTAGAACTATTATGGAGCCAAGTTACAATTTCTTTTGAAATATTTCAAATGAAATAGCAACAATTGTACTGAAATGTATGGGATTCTATAGAATGTGGCAAAATATAAGCTGGACTTTGCTACCATCAGATGGATTTAGAGCTGGTTGAACAATTGATTTCACTGAATGAACTTTGGCCAGGATCATAGTTCCTTCTAAAGGAGGTTGTCTGTGACTGGCAGTGGTGGGTTCCTCCAGGCTTATCAATTCCTGCTTTAAAAGCAGTGGAAACCATAATCAGGGTCTGTCCAATTCCAAGTAGTGTGTGGGTTTAAGCCCTACCCAGAGTAAGATGCCCTGATAATAACAATTCATATCCTGATTATGATTTGGTTGGAATGCTGCAACATGCTGACCAGCCTTTAGAGGTTATCTGGAAGTTGCACCTTCTTCAGAATCTATGAGCCAAACTATCAGTAAAGTAAATCCACTATTTTTGTCATTTACTAAGAGATATTCCTATAATTATGTAAGGTTTTACTCCCATTAATAAGCGGGCTTATACTTAAAATGTGGTGCAATATTTATTCCTCAAGCTGTAGAAGTGATAAATTCTTCTTTTGAAGGGAGACATAATGTCATGCAAACAGTTGTTTGGTACAATGAAAATATAAACTCTTAATAAAGTGTTAATTGGCAGAACCACCTTCCTAAAAACAACTCAGCTGAGGAATACAGGATATGTAATAACAATGCAAGATCATATTAATGTATAAGGACTTACCTCTTTTATAATGTTGCTTACTTCGTCCACAACAAATGCAGTCTTTTAAAAAAAAACCAGAAAATATTTAAATTACATTATGCAAAACTGAAAACAGTGTCACTGCAATAAATACTTCACTCATTCAATTGACATAAGATCATAGATCTGAGCACTTACACCTTATTTTGACTTAACAGGCTGTATCACTTTCCTAGCCTCTCACAAAGAAGCAAGGAGCAAGATGTTCCATGTTTCCTTAAGTATATAAATGACAGATATGGCAATAAAACAGTCAACATGACAATGGTCAGTTCTTCCCCCCCAATTGTTGAGCTAGGATGAGTTTGAGCTGAGAGGATGTTTGATCTGCCATGGGGGAAAATACTCTGGTTTTTTAAGTCATGTTTTTATGGATTGTTTTATGCTGGCTAGAATCATTTTGAGATAGGCGGCCAGTATAAATAAATAAAAATAATGCATAATAATAAGCATAGACATTAATCACAGAAAAAGGGCTATTCTCTCTCTAGATAGATAAGAGACTAGAGTTGGAAGGGACTTTGGGGGGGTCTTCAAGTCCAACCCTCTCCCCTTAGGCAGGAAACCCTATAGACCATTTCAATATATCTAACTCATCGCCTCCGCGTTAATCCGGGAAAGAGCAGCGCGGCCATGGAAGGCCGCTGGGGCGTGAATGAACATTCTCCGCCGCCTTTTGGGAGGCGAGAAAAGCCCAGGAGTGGGTGCGTGGGGAAGAGGAGCAACAATGGGGAAGGGGCGTGTCTCGACCGGAGAGGCTACCCGGAACCTCTCTTTCTCCAAAGGTCCGCTACAGTCAGGCCTGCAACGAACCTACGTCCCGGGACGACGGTCTTTTTGCTCCGGAGACGCGTTTACCTCCTCGGCAGACTGGAGCTCATCCATCGTCCTCCTTCTGACTCAGCTCGGCTCCAACCCCCGCGCGTTCGTTGCCGCTACGCGACGAACTCCCTCCTCCTCCTCCTCCTCCTTTCTTCTTCCTTCTGCGGTTGCGCACTGCGGTCGACGCGTTCAGCCAATCACGGGGAGTGGGGTTTTGTTTTTGCTGGGCTGCGCTTTCTGCTCGCGGGGCTCTGTCGGTTTCCAACGCTTCCCCTTTCTGAGTGTGACGTGTCCTGTCACGTGGGACGTTGCGGGCTTGGCTCGCAACCGCCGGATAGTCAGAGATGATTAACGCTTCTTCTCCTTAGTTGATATTCAGTCGTCGCGTTTGCAAGCTGGGAGGGCGGCGCCTGCGCAGCAGTGTTTTTCAAACTTGGGCATCTTAAAGATGGGCGGGTTTTAACGCTTTGGGGGCTGAAATCCGCCCGTCTTAAATTTGCCAAGTTTGAAAAACACTGAGAAGGGGCGAAGCAAATCCAACGCATTCGTGGACAAAAAGGGTTTTTAAGAGACGTGGAGCATAATTTTTTTCTCTGCTGCATTTTGGCCCACTCCTTCAGGCTAACGCTCACAGCAGATGGCAGCATCTGCCGTCTGAAATGATTTGAGAAAAGTAAATAGAAGCAGACCAGGTTGATGATAATACTTAATATGTAATACTTCATTTTTAATACTTAAGTGAAACCAACAGGAGACCCCAGGGCTGTGGAAGAGATGAGGAGGTAAAGAACGTGCATAGACATCAAGGAAGAAAGGAAGAAAAGAATACTGTTTGCCTCTTATCCATTCCACATGGTCACTAGAAGTTGATTCTAGCTCCAAGGATCTATATTTATTTTTAGATGACGTCCAAATAGAAACTTGCCATTTATTGGGTATCCATAATAATACTGTTCCTTTAGTGATGTCAAAAACAATCAGCCCCATTTATGGCATTATCAGTGCATAAAACTGCTTGAAAGTTGTATCTGTTGCAGATCGAGCCAGTTATGCCAGCTTTGTGCCCTCCAGCATATATTGAATTATAAACAGCCATAGTCAATGAAAATGAGGTGCATTGTTACAGATGTTAAAAACACTTATTAGTCCACAACTGAGAAGAGCCAGATGTAGTTGCTAAAGCATCAGGCTAGAAATTGGGAGACCTTGAGTTCTAGTAAGTCCTTTGGCATGAAGCAGCTGGGTGACCTTGATTCAGTCTCTTTCAACTCTAGGGAGGAGGCAAGAGCAAGCCACCCCTGCAAAATCTTGGCAAGAAAACTTTAGGGACTTGTCCAGGTAATTGTCAGTAGTCAACAATGACTCAGGGTTCTCTCTCTCTCTCTCCCTCCCTCTCTCTCTCTCTAAAAGAATGTACTTTTAGTTTTGTGGTTGTTGAATTTAATCTACTTTTTAGAAGCATCAGATTAGATGATGCTCCTCTTCACTCCTGCCATTTTATTAGTTTGCTTTTTGTTTAGAGACACTGATGGCTAGTGTTTGCAGCACCATTTTTTGCTCCTTGCTCCATTTCTAGACAGCTTTGTATCTGCCACTAAGTGTTATAAGATTACTCAGAGCTCAGCAAACTGAAGAGCACAACAGATCTTAAAAAATCCCTACTGTGAAGGTGATTTATTTGCTAGAAATAACAATTAAGACAATTCTTTCAGCAAAACTAAGGCAGAGCAGTGAAATGTCAGAGCTCAGTTGAAGGAAGGCAAACATACAGACCAAAATAAATCTTTAAGAAAAGTTAACTTTTCTTAAGAAGAGGAGTCAGCAATAGAACTGAACATTGTATGTCTGTGTGTATGTGTGCGTGTGCGTGTGCGTGTGGTATGCATGTGGTATGCGTGTGAAGGATTTTCCTCAACCTGACAAAATCTCTGAGCAGTGCTAAATGGGGGAGGGGGGAGGAGAAAAGAGTCTTGAGAACTGAAAATCGCATTGAGAGAAAAGCAACTGGTACATGTATGGTAGATGAGAGGTTAAGGAAACTGAGAATTGAAATGGATAACTTACATGAGAATCATCATTTAAAAAGGACAACAAAGAATATTCTTCTTGTGTTGACAGG
The DNA here is from genome assembly GCA_032467955.1 of Pseudoxenodon macrops. Taxonomy (NCBI): domain Eukaryota; kingdom Metazoa; phylum Chordata; class Lepidosauria; order Squamata; family Pseudoxenodontidae; genus Pseudoxenodon; species Pseudoxenodon macrops. The sequence continues at coordinate 140,011 of JANHFT010007383.1, forward strand.
AAATTCAGCCTGCCCCAGGAGCTATTGATACAATTTTACAAAGGAATTGAGTCAGTCATTTGTACTTCTGTAACTGGTTTAGTATAGCAACTGAACAGGATAGGTACAGACTCCAGTGGATAGTTAGGACTGCAGAAAAAACAATTGCAACCAGCCTGCCTTTCATAGAAGACTTGTATATTGCATTGGTCAGAAAGAGGAATGACAAAATAACTACAGATCCCTCGCATCCTGGACATAAACTGCTTAAACTCTTCCCCTCGGGACACTGCTATAGGGCATTATATGCCCAAAGAACTAGACATAGGGATAGTTTTCCCTCGTGCCATCACTCTGCTGAATGTCTAATCCTCACAGTACTGTCTATTCACCCTTGTTGTGTTGCTGTATTCTTCTTCTTCTTATTTTCTTTTATTCATTGAACATGAAACTCAGTCAATGATGATAATAATAATATTATTTTTTATTAATAATATTAATAATATTTTTTGTGATTTGTGATTGTTATCACAAATCACAAAAAAATATTATTATTATCATCATCATTATCATCATTATTCTCATTCTCATCTCCTCTATTACCCCCTCTTATTGGTATTATTATTATGGCCAGATAAAGTATTCTATTCCATTCCGTTCCATTCCATTGCACCATAATACATGGATAGATTATCATGTAATAAACAAATAGAAGTGGATGAAGACAGCTGGTTTCTGAATCTTTTTACTGCTGGTTTGCTCAGGGTTGTGCTGCGGCCATGCACGTGCATGCGGAGTGTTTAAAAAAATCTGCTTGTGCGAAAAACTAAAAAGACCCCCCCCAAAAAAACCCCAAAAAAACCAAGATGGCGATGCCTATGGTGCCGCTGTAAGAACTGGCTAGGGGGCATGGCAGGTATAGGTTGCTAACAATTCTACCAAACCGGGCCGCCAGGTTACTAACGGTTAGTAACCCACCTCTGGATGAAGAGTGAAACAGAACTCACTGTTTTACAGGAAAAAACTTATTCTGAAATATAATGCAATAAAATCGTTTCTGAAGAGACTTATTCAGTTCTTATCTAGTTCTGGCACCATCTCCTTCAAAGAACCCACAATGCTGGGATATTTCCTACAGAATTCCTAGGCACAAGTAGATCTTGACTGGTTCCACAAAGCCGATCCCAAAGAGATGATAAAGGCCAAGCCTTTGATTGATAATAGGATGAAAGAGTATTCTAAGGTTATAGTCTAGACTGGTAAATCCTAAGGTTGTAGTTTAGACTGGGAAGTTGAAAAAATAACCCAGAAAGCAATGGGAATTTTCTTCCATATTGCTGCCAAGAACATATAGAACACTTTTTCTTTATGATTCACTTTCACCAGCAAAGATGAAAAATATCTGACTGGAAATATGAGAATAAAAAACCAAGAGTTTATTTTCTGGGAAAGCTGTGATTCTTCATATCAACAAAATGGACCTACAGTCTTGGTGGCTCTTTTAATCTCCAGATTCAATGGGAATTAACCATTATGGGAAACAGAATGCTAGTCTAGATGGATCATTGATTTAATAAGAGAAATACTGAAAAAGCTAATTTATTCCAAAATATTCTCTTTAAATATGGATAGGGTTCTTAAACAGACATATAGGTGATTATAGACACTGAAGATCTAAAGACTGCAGCTAAGATGCTGCTCGTTCTTAATACGTAATAAATTTGTTTTTGGCCTTATAACAAAGATAAAACCCTTCTGTCCATTAAAAGTATGCTAACGTGCACATTCACAGTAAAATAAAGCAATTTCACCTCCACATTAACAATACTGCAATATTGCCTAATTGCCCAAGTTGTCAAGAACCACCTCCCCAATCATTTCTTGTAAATGGCATATTGACTATAATTGTTTGTTTCTTATTCTGAAGCTTTGCGGAAACTGAGGTTTTGCAGTATTGCACACATCTAATATTAGAGAGGAAGAAGGAGGAAACGCTGTCATTATCACATTTAACTGCTATTACTCTTCCTGTTCAATGACTTAGACGTTTCAGACCCATTTTAATGAGAACAGCTGTTTTTTTTTCTGAGTGAATGGCTTCTTCCAAAACCTGTTGAGACACTCTTTGAGAGCAAATTGTGTTACTAATGGTGACTTCCACTGCAGATGGCTGAACGACAATCAGGTAAAGCACTCAGAGAAAACTCCATGTTAATTCTGGTTCAGCAAGACGGAATTATATGAAAAGGTGGTAGCAAGCTCTTATTCAATAAAGCGAGGCGCTCTTTCTGATTTGGAAGGAACAGGTAAGTCACTATTTATTAATGGGAAAAAGTAGTTTCATGGAATTTTTGTCTGATCTGTTTTTATTTTCTAAGAGTAAGGAATTTTGTTTGTTTAGTGCTTTCGTGTTAGTGTTGGCTCCTGGTGACTGCCTGCAGTTTTCTTGGTAAGCTTTTTCAGAAGTGGTTTGCTCTTTCCTCTTTCCTCAGGCTGAGTGAAAGTACATAGGTCAATAGGCTGGAAGGGACCAAGCAGGAGATCTTGTACCATTCTGGACAAGTGACTTATCTGAAGTCACCCAGTTGGATTTGTGGATAAGGCAGACTAGAACTCAGTCTCCTGGTTTTTAGCCTGGTGCCTTAACCACTATGCCACCAATCTCAGGTCTAATGATTTAATATTCAAAACCTAACATAAATATTCTTAATAATATTAGGAGAGCTACTAATAAATTCAGAAGAAGAAAAAAGATGCCCTCAAAGGAAATATAGCTTTCTGTTCTGTTACATTATTTTCATGTTTTCTTTTTAAATTAAGATGATAGAACAATGCATTTACAGTATATTGAGCTCAAGTCTTTGGAAAATGCACTTCATCTAGGGAACTGTTGTGTTATGGTATGGTGTTCGATACTTAGATGTGAATTGGGAAGTCTTCAATTCATCAAGGCATCTCTGATGGAAGCCATAGCTCTCAACCTTACATTCCTCTGCAAAAGATGGGGATAATGCAGGCCATTTTCTTGCCAGAACCAGGGGCCATATAACAAAACAAGTGGAGCCTGTAGGATAGAAGTCTAGAGTTCTTAAACCTCCTTTCCCAGAATGTCAATGGGTCTTCATCCCCTGACCAGACCTCCTTCTTTGGACTAGAAGCTTGGCAGTGCCACCCACCATCACCTATCTTTTAGGGAGCACCCCACTGCAAGAAAAAGTAGAAGTAAAAGCTGAACCCACGGTATGCTAGTTCAAGTGTCTCTAAACCTGGCCACATTAAGTCTCATGGACTCCTAGAATTCATCAGCCAAACTGAATTATGTCACCAAAGAGAGGCTAAGGTGTCTGACTCATTTTGTATGTGACACAATTATTTTTCTCTGTGTCTCACCAGTGCAGGTATGACCGATAGCCTATAGTATTATGAATGTGTAGCAAGCAAGTACATTCACATTAGGACCTAGTTAAAGATGCTGGAGGATCTGTTTAAAGAATGGGAGAGTTGGTGATAAAGAAGTAGTTGAGGCCAGCACAAAAATGAAATTTGATTTGATTTGATTTCAGTTTAAGTTTAGTTGAAATAATGTGACAAAATGTGATTCCCACCTGTGTATTTAATAAGAGACATGGCTAAGCTCATTTGCAAAACAAACAAACAAACAAACAAACAAAATATAAACAAAAGGGATTTTAGAGATTTGGTCAGTTTCTTGCCATTCCTGAACAAAACTACAGGTAGTATCCAATTATCCAATAACTGAATCACATTCTGCCAATAGAATATAAACTTGAATAAGTTCTGCCTTTTTATATTCACAAGAATAAGAAATGGTTAATACTATTTTGAGAGATATGTGTACAATGCTAAGATACTTCATTTGGCAAAAAAATAATAATATCAGTGATCCTTAAACCATTTCCACTACTAACGAGAATGTGTTTGATTTTCTATGATAAACATATAGAATGTACTTGGATATTCAAATAAAATGTTTGTAAGTGAAAAGTTGAGTTCCTGACTTCCAAAGAGGGAGATTCATAATATGAAACGATGCATTACACAACTTCTGTTCTTTCTTTGTTTCCTCTTCACGGTACACTTAACTTTCTAACAACAATCATGCCTTAATTCTGAATAATCTCATTATGCCAATGCAGTTATTCTACAGTAAATGGTTTGTAATTCCAGCTCAGTTCCTAAAGATTCAAAGACAGGCACTTCTGTCATTGTTAACAATGAGATTCTGCACCTGCTTATGTCTGATGATGGTGTGACTACTACAATATCTGCTTAAATTTGGTGATGATTTTATTGATAGGACATAATTTAGACAAGCTTTTCACACATAAAGAAGTACCAATTTGACTTCTTTGGTCTAGGCAATCAACGAAGTTATAAAGCTATCTTTTCATATCAAGTGGCATGAAGATAAAGCTAACTTCTTCCTTTGATCTGAAACACATTGTGTATTTTGCATAAAGAGAGATAATCTTCAAATCACAAATTCTTATGCTTCCTGGAAAACATGGTTGCTTGGAAGTACATTTCTCATATTTGCAAAACTAAAGATGAATGGTGATTTTTCAGATAGTTCTCTCTTTTGATCTCTCTTGTTATTTCTTCAAGTGACATCATTGAAATTGTCCCTTGTTTTTGCTTGATGATGGTTGTGGTTTTCCTATTTATTGTACACCAATTCATGATATGCATGGGTACAATATGAGTACACATTGCTGGAAATAACAAAAGGACATGATCTTGATTTGTATGAGAGGGGTGTGGTCAGTCAGAATTGCATTATTTTATGCAAAGCCATTTTATGTGCCTTGAGAAATAGGTAAAGCATAATATTCTCTCTCTCTCTCTCTCTCTCTCTCTCTCTCATTCACTCACTCACTCACTCACTCACTCACAGAACATATGAAACTAGGAAACAGCCCCTAATTCCATGTATCTTTTATTAGTTTGCTTATTGCAATTGGCTATTAAATACTTTTTTTGAGAAAGCTACATATAACAATTGCACAAAGATGTATAAGCAGAGTAAAACTGAGCAATGATAAACTACATTTCATACCACACGTATGAACCAACAAAGTTATAGTCAAAAGAACCAGGAGACATTTAACAAAAATATTCCCATACCAATTTTCTACCAGAATTACTACCAGAATTTATTTCTTTTATCAATTTAATATTACTTCCATTAGATTGGGAGCCTAAAGTTCATTTCTTCATGGAGGAAGAAGACAACTGTTAATAAGAAAAGCAGATGTATTAAACAGATAATGAGTTTGTGAAAACAAAAGCTTGTCTCAAATACACACCTCTATTTTTACCGTTTTTTAAAAAGAACAAAGCATTGCAAATACTTCACTAATGAATGAAGGATGTAAGTCTTCATAACTCCTTTGCCTGCTGGATGATACTGAATTCTCTGTCTTATGAACATCAGAAGAGAAGATGTCTCAAGAATTTAACCTTAACTTACTTAAGGAACTGGAGCAAAACATTGTTCTAAATGTCCTTTGTCGTGACGAGATGTTGAGAAAACTGGAGGAACAAAGAGTAAGGTATGTGTGTTCTTATTTGGGAATGCAGGCTGCTATTGTTTTCTGAACTCTGTAAACTAATCTATTATTCGAAATATATAACACAATCTCTTTTGAGGACCAAACAAAATGGCACACAAAAATGTACATGTTTATTGTCCAAGCTTTTGAGTTATCCTGAATGCTGCTGTGGTACGATGGCACAAAAACACCCTCTAGTGTTGAAATTTTAAATGAAATCATTTGTAGGAAGAAACCTAAGTGGTTTCATGGATTAATTTAACGAATATGATGATTTGCTTAGCAACTGTTGCAAAAAAAAGAAGAAGGTAAAAACAAGTCAGTCAAGTGCCCAACTTATTTTATGTTCGTCATAACTTATGACCATCATTGGCAGGCTCCATTACTATCCTGAGTTAAGGATTGTATACCACTTATTTCCAACTCTTATACTTCCATTACTATAATGAAAATGCTAGCTGATGACTTAATAAGTTCTGAGTAGATAAAATCATCAGAGTAAAATTGGTTTCTGGTTTTGTCAATTTCCTCTTCTCTAAAGTCAGAAGCATCTGCCACTCTCTAGAGTTCTTTTTCTTCTTTTTCTTCCCCTTTTATGTGGATTGTTGGATCATTACAGGCTCTGCAGCAGTTTGAAGTGGGACAGTGGTTTGTGTGCTGTCTCAACATTTCAAAACAGGCAGAAGCAGAGATATTCGCAGACCAAGTTCAAAGTATTTTTGTGGACTTGGGGAGTGAAACTGGGGGCTGTGTGGAAGTGCCAACATTCATTGCCAGTAGAGTCAGCTTGGCAATTAAGAATTTTTTTGGGGGGGAAATATATAAATATGCTTCCATGCTGATTTTCAACATAATATTCCAAAACAGTTTACAGTATCAGAAATTTAAATATTAAGAAAGCAACTGTAAAAGTTAGCCATCAATCTTTAAACATGAAAACAGAATTCCATGTTCAAAACCAGTCACTTTCTAAAAAATCATTAAATTCATAAGCCTCTTTAACTAATGATGGCTTGATACCGTACTGTACTAGCATATTCTTGAGGGCAAAGCTGCACAAATAATGGGATACCAATACCAATATTCAATAATTCATACTAGTAGTAAGATAGAGCTTAATGCTTGTGCAATTTTATATGCTTGCAGAAAGTTCTTCACTATGGTTGGTTTGGTTTATTACAAATATCAGCCCCAAATTCTGGAAAACCCCTAACTGATCTTTCAGAGGAACTGAGACCCCATTTAGAACAGAGTAAATGGGTTCATTCAGATTTATCAGCTTTCCCACCAATTAAAGTTTCAATTAATTCTCTCTCCTCAAAATGCTTTTTAGAGAATGCTTCATGGTTTCTTTGTGATCAATAGATGAAAATGAAAGGCAGAATTTGTCTCTGCATTGATGAGGCTAGATCAGAGGTGTGCATTCTTGACTTGCTCAAAATGCTACCTAGCCTTTACATTAGGATCACACACTGCAAAAATGGGAGGGATGGTAAGAGCCAAGTTTAGAAGGAGGGTTTAGTGGTTTTAATGGGTGACATTGTTAGATGATGTCATTGATGCAATTGACATGAATTTGAACCAGCTTTTGGAAACAGTGGATGACAGGAAGCCTAGTATACTGTGATCCATGGGATCGTGAAGAGTCAGGCACGACTTAGCAACTGAACAACAACAAATAGAGGTCTTGAATATTTTGAAGAGTTAAGACACTCTATAGAGTTTTGTCCTTCAAACTCCCCTCCTTAATCTGGCAAAACTGCTAGAGCAGGAATCTAAATTTGGCCCTAACCATTCTGGGAGGTTTAGGGTTCGACAAAAGTTCAGTTGCACTTTTTGAGATCCTTTGGAGCCCAAATCTCTGGCTCCCCTATCCACTTTATTTACTGATGTAAGAAGGGTTGTAAAACAGGATAGAATTTTGCAATACCCCATACATGAAAGCCACTGAGAAATATATAAATAATCTAGGAACGGGGTCAGATTGCCAGATTACTAGTCAGGACAAATTGGAATTTGCCTAATGTGAAGTCATTCAGATCATTCAAGGCATGCAGCTCAAGATTCTATTTTTCATGAGAATCTGTAGGTTGAAACCCTTCCTGGTTCTTTTTGTGTCCTGAGCATGTAAGAATCAAATTAAAATATATCTAACTCCTCAGAATCATCCAAAATTGCTTGGAATTAGGATTCTGTCATCTTCTCCGAAACATTGTTCAAGAATGGGCCATTAAATATTCTGGGGTAATTTACCAGACTATTTGACATTTTACATTGAAGGTTTAGTAGAAGAGTTCCTTTCCATGGAACTCAGTATCACAATTCACAGCTAAAGCTAAATAATATTTAGAATTTGTAGTGCTGGTACATGTCCCACCTGGCAAATGTGTGAATATTCTTATTTCTTTCTGGCCAACTACAGCAAACTGAAAATCCAACTGCAGCAACTTTGGCGTAAAGGAACAAAAAATGCCAACTATGGATCTCAGAAACGGTCATGTGCCCGTTGTCAGAAGCCGTTTGGAATCCTGATTGATAGAGGAGCAGTGTGCAAAGGATGCAGCCATCATATATGCTCTCAATGTCGCATTACTGTAAATGCCTTTCTGTGGAAATGCACTGCCTGCTATGCTTCTGAGTAAGAACCTACCTTAGTTTAAGACTTGCATTGCTGGTTATTCTTTAGTAGTTTTCTGCTATGAAAACATATCAAACTAAGTACAGTAAGTCCTTGACTTACAACAGTTCATTTAGTGACCATTCAAACTTATAATGGCACTGAAAAAAGTGACTTATGACCATTTTGCATGCTTACGACCATTGCAGCATCCCCACGGTTACGAGAGGCCAGGCGAGGAGAAGCGTCCTTCGACATGAGTGATGTCGAGTTGGCCACACTCATCCAGTCACATGAAGCACCACAGTTGTGAAATGAGTGACACGGTTGTTAAAAATGCTGCAATGGGCATAAATGACAACCGGTGAAAAGTGTGAGTAACGGCCATAATTGGCTTTTTCAGCCCTCTGAGTAGTCCCTATACGCATAGGGACTACCCAGAGGGCTGGAAAATGTGATTTCTGACTGGAACTTGCACTTATGACTAGTCCTCGTACTTACGACCATCATCACATTTTTCATTTTGCACCCTATCTTGTCACCATGGTGAAGAGAAGCACCGCAGTTGTGAAATAAGTGACACAGTTGTTAAGAATGCTGCAACAGGCATAAATGGCGATCAGTCGTATGTGTGACAACCCGTCAAAAGTGCAAGCATCGGTCAAAAAACACTTTTTTTGCCCTTGAAGTAGTCCCTATGCACATAGCCATGCCCACTAGGTCACATGACCAGCTAGCTATGCCCACCAGGTCACATGACCAGCTAGCCATGGCCACCCAGTCACATGACCACCAAGCCACGTCCCCAAATAGGTCACGGCCACAGAACTGGTTGTTAAAAAATTTGAATCCCACCACTGGTTCCTTAGTGCTCTCTGAGCTTGATGGTTTTCTTGCAGATGTTTCATTACCAAACTAGTTAACATCATCAGTATTAGAAAGGAGTGGAGTTTGCTTTTATTTTCATATACTAGTGGCTTACCCTGTCAATGTTGATCAGTTGCTTCACAAAAAGTGTTTTCATTGGTGCTGGGTCTCTACAATCTCAGGCAGAAAAGGGCTATTCTGCACCCCTCCCTCAAATGTTCTTTAAAATACAGTTTCTCAGCATTCCTTTAGGAACCTCCAACATGCAAACTGTGGTTACTCATCCTAAAATGAATCCTCTTTACCTGGAGCTTCAAAATTTTCTGTTTGCTGGCGAGGTGTATAGCTAAAAGTCAGTCTACATTTAATGCACATCTGACTTTTGGGATATTTCTTCATAACCAAACAAAGTGTATTTTCTGTGCAGTTCACACCTCTTGTTCACTGGATCTGGATATCACAAAGCAAAGCCCATATTTTGCAATTAACCCCCGCACCCCATTTTGGCTGACAGAATGCTGCAGGAGGCAGAGTGTGTCACATCCACCCTGGCCACGTCCACCCTGGCCACATACCCCTCAGCCCTCCGAGGTCAAACATAACCCTGATACGGCCCTCAATGAAATCGAGTTTGACACCCCTGGTATAGAGTCTCCTGCTTGAGCAGAGAGTTGGAGTAGAAGACCTCCAAGATCCCTTCCAGCTCTATTCTGATTTAAATTAATAAATGCATGGAGACACCAGCAGGAGGAATGTTTAAGGTGGAAAATTGATATTAGTTAGACTTTCCCCCCAATCAACCACCTAGTCTTTTTTTAATCAGCATTAAATTCTTCATGTTAAAAAGAATTAACCACTTTATATTTTAATTGTTAATCATTCATTTAGAAAATCAAGGGAGGAGCTACCTCTTTATTAAATTTTGATTCTGGAAGAGTTTTAAGACAGTTTATATGTTTTATACTAGTACCTGTACTTGTTTCTAATCTGACATTTTCCAACCTAAAATAAGAAGGAAGTTAAAAGAAAACCACAGAAAACTTACCCTTGTAGATGTGGAATTAATTGCCCAATTGTTATCTCTTGTGCCACTTTCTGATACAGATCATGACCATTCAGTACCATTGATTCTAAAATGGCTAATGATCTTTGTAGTATAGCAATATCATTTTGGAACTTGCTCACATAACTTGCAATCTATGAATAAATAATTTTTTTTCTGTAAATCCAGAGTGAAAGTAAATCCTCCAACAAAATCAATAGAATTTGAACATAATATTAATGTTTTGATTATCCAACTATGATAGCAGATTACTCATGTTTGTAGACATAACCCATAAACATTTCAAGTGAAGGAGTATCTACTATTCCTCTGCAATAGCCATCCTCACAACTGCTTTCCTCCAATTTTCTAGATAGGAAATAGCCAGGTATGCTGCAATAACTCTGCAGGAATACTCAGCGTTAACACACTGTAAAATGACTATGATAACTGCCTGCATTTAGACCTTAAATGTCATGAAATAGCTTCTACCATATAACAGAAATTGAAAAGGGCACTGGATAGAGAAACTTAGTCCAGTCCCATCATAGTTTTGTTTTTCAAAGAAGTTACTGTGTTTTACTTAAAGGAGAATCCTGTGAAGATAATCTCAAATTGTGAGGGAAATCTATCTGTGACAAAATATTTTGACATACCTTATGTCTGAAGTTTTAGTTGGGCACCTATGAATATAATATCTATATCAACCCTTGTTTAATACTGTACCAATTATATATTTTATACTTTCCATGGCTATATTCCAGGATTTCACTATTTCTGCTGTTTCTCCAAACAATTGTGGAGAAAGTTTCCTTTCAGTGCAGCGCAGTTCCAATATCTTTCAGAATTTGCTTTATATGTTTGTGAGCTTAGGTTCATAGCCTCATTTTATCCTCATGAACACTCTGTGAATAACTTAGATACAGGATTTCTGCACAAGTTCATCCAACAAACATCATGTAGGCCCTGAATGTAAGTGAAAACTTGGATGAAAACTTTTTTATAGCAGTACCACCAATCAAATTAGTTTTTATTATGTATGAACTGTAACTAAATAGAAATCATATATTGGTTTGATTCATACATCATACTAGGTTATAAAAGAGTCTGTTTGGTTTTGGTTTAACATGCTGCATGAATCTGGTTACAGTATTAGAAGTAGTAAACCATAGCATTACATGCTGTATGAATCAAACTAATTATGGTTTATACATTAGATGATGATTAAGCAAGCTACAATTTAGCACAATGTGTAAACCCAATAATTTATCTATTTATTTTGTATGTGCCACCCATTCTTTACTTTACATGTAAATGAGACAGACACAAATATAAAATGAGGCTGTCCCCATACCAATTTGGATATCAATAATAAACATAAGCTTTACCTTTTTTATGAAAGCCACAGAGAAAGTATCCCAAGATACAATTCCATGATCCATCAGCTCAACAAATGCTGTCAATGTATACGATAACATGTCTCCAAAGCTGAAACACACATAAGCCATAGTAATAATGGAGGGTTCACAAGAGGGAAATATGAAGCTTTGGGATGTGTAATAACAAAGCAAGACTATGCAAAAGAGTAGAAGCAGAATAAAATGAAGGCTGTAGAGCACAGAAGCATCAAAATAATGTAATATGAAAATCAACATTCTTCTAATGAGAAGAAATTGAGAATTTTGAATAGAAAAAAGCTATATACCACATTCATTAATCTCCATTAAAAGATATATGTAAGGTGAAACAAAATTTTCAGTAAAGTTATATTTAGGCAACCAGTGTCCATTCTAGAAATAGATCAGAGGTCTATCCCTTAACTCACATGAATGCCATCGAATCTTCCAACCTCATCTATGAATAAATCTTAAATCAAGACTAGGCTTCAGTATTAACTTTTAACTAGATTTTTAAAACCACTTTTTAACTTTTAAAAAAATTCCTAATTAAAATACCTAATGATAGTGATACCTTGATCCTCATTGTTAATTGGTTCTGGGACGTGTGATAAATATCAAAAAGAATGAATATCAAACAAATTTTCTCCATAAGGAATAATGTAGTGAGTGACAAGGCAGCCAACACTGACAAGTTTTAGCTTATGCATTGAACACCAAGCAAACAATGAGTACTGGGGCAAAATTTTCACATCAAAATGAGTGGAGTACCAAATTCAATGAGTTTAAAAGCAGTTTTGAGTATCAAGGTACAATTGAATATAGCCAGTGTTGTGAATATCCTTAAAATACCTAGTTGGCAGAAAACAGGTGGAAACTCATGTGAGAAAAGAGAGAGCACAAATGAATTATCAATTATAATTAAGTGATAAGCCAAGCTTCAATTGCAGATTATGTCCTACTATATTGGTTTGAGCACTACCAATTATTTTTACTGCTAATGTTTAAGGGGACTAGTTTAACTCTGAGATTATTAGCTTAAAAACATTAGTTTATTTAGCAAATCTAGTCTAAATTTGGACACAAGTCTGCATTAATAGAATTCTGTTGTACAAACTGCTTTCTGTTCTGTCCTGCTCTTCAAAAATTAACCAGCCACTGCCAAGCCTCTAATGAATATAAACACCATGATAATTTAAATCACTAAAGGCAACAGTGTCAGGTTTCCGAAAGATGCCCTAATTAATTCATGAGTCTCGAGCCAAACTTCA
>JANHFT010007383.1:173443-190524 GCA_032467955.1 Pseudoxenodon macrops
GATAAACCTCCAGGTGGCTTTGACAACTCACTAAAAGGATGCAAATGACCAGCTGTCTGCAAGGAGTATAAATCTTTCCATTCCCCACCATCCAGTCAGAGCTGAAGAAGCTTCTCGGATGAGAAGTGAAACATCTCCAAAGAACAACCAGAAAGTTCAGTTGCCTCTTGAAAAAATTAACTTTGGGACAACCATGACTCAGAATTTCCATAGACATTTAGTTGCTTATAGTATCTCTCTGTTTTTTAACTTCCTCTGAATCCTTCCTGTGAAGTCACAACAAATGACTAGTTTGAAAGGTATTGCTGTGCGGCAGGTAAAGCTTGTGGTGGTTTTATTATTACCCCAAATGGCTTTGTTTTAGCTGTTTTCTGTCCTTTGTGGACAGCTCAGCTAGAACTGATTTGCTACTACTTCCTGCTGACCTCCTTGCCGCAAGCCAAGACATGACCTGTGTCTGCTTAAACTGAAGAGACGTGAAGTAGAGATTAATCAATCTTTGCCTGCTGAGAGTTAGAAGAAAAGTAAATTAACATGAGAAAGTGACAATACTTTTCCAGATGTCTGATCGAGTGTCGAGATGAATATAAATACAATGTAGAAGCAGTGGAGCTCCTGATTCGTAACCATCTAGTTAACATGCAACAGTACGACCTTCACCTGGCTCAGGTGAGTTGTTGACATTGGCTTTCATGAAGACAATACAGATGCTCTGGGATGGAAATTGCTCATTCTTTTTGGCATCTATGCTCTTTACAGTCCATGGAGAATGGCTTGAACTACATGGCAGTGGCGTTTGCAATGCAGCTGGTGAAGATCCTGCTGGTGGATGAGAGAAGTGTGGCTCACATGACAGAAGCAGATTTGTTCCATACCATTGAAACTCTAATGAGGATAAATGCTCACTCGAGAGGAAATGCTCCAGAAGGGTAATGCTCAGGCGCCAGGGTGGGGTGGCTAGACGAGCCTGATGGCCGTTTGCAGAAAAAGCTGCTCTGTCATTCCCACCCCACGTTCTCGTGGCAGAGAATGCTATCCTATCCAATCTGGAATCTGTTTAGGCTCGCTGTGTTGTCTACAATACTTAATACATGTAGTCATCACAATAGAATTGGATTGAATTGAATTGAATTGAATTCTTTATTGGCCAAGTGTGATTGGACGCACAAGGAATTTGTCTTTGGTGCATATGCTCTCAGTGTACATAAGGAGAATAAAATACATTCATCAAGAATAAAAAGATACAAAACTTAAGTGATAGTCAAGGTTACTAATAAGCTATCAAACCGTATTAGGAAACAAAAACAATATAATTGAAAGATACAAGCAACATGGTTATAGTAATAAGTGGAAAGAGATAGATACTAGTAGGGAAGAGAAGAATAAGTAATACAGTTTTAGTAAATTATTTGACAATGTTATGGGACTTAGTTGTTAAGCAGAATGATGGCATTTGGAGAAAAAATCCTTGTGTCTAGTTGTTTTGGTGTGCAGTGCCCTATAGTGTTTTTTTAAGGGTAGAAGTTGAAACCATTTATGTCCAGGATGTGAGGGGTCTGTGAAAATATTCACAGACCTCTTTTTGACTCTTGCAGTATACAGATCCTTAATGGAAGGCAGGTTGGTAGCAATTGTTTTTTCTGCAGTTCTAATTTTCCGTTGAAGTCTGTGTTTGTCTTGTTTGGTTGCAGAGCCAAACCAGACAGTTAAGAAACAGGAAAGTTATGAAGGATTCTAGTTAAGCTTTCCCAATGACACATTTGTTGTCCATGCATTACAGGGGTGTCAAACCTCACATGCTAGCCACCCCACCTCCAGTTTAGCGAAGGGAAAAAAGTCGCAATACGTCATCTGACGACAACATGACACTGCGAGTTTGACACCCCTGATGTATTACATTAAAAATAAAACACACACATATAGGTATTCAGTGATGTAAGCTTCTACCTTCAATCTGAAATGGTATAGTCCAGATACAGTCATCCCACAATGTTTCAAAGAATTAGACATTCTTGTAACAGTGCTGTTAGCTAATGCAATTCCTTAATTTCATACAGAGCAAGCTAGTATACATAAAAATACAAGATACATTTAGTTGTAAATTATTTCCATCTGAAAGTCTTTAAGAACTCAAGGCAAATCGCTTCAAGGAGATACTGTATTAATGGAAAGCATGGTTATACTGTCCATTATTTTATCAATATTATTCCAACTTGTTTAAAGGAAGTGACATCCCTCTGGAGAAAATAGATGAGTATCTAAAAAGACAAACATTACTTAGGATTACAAAGGAACAGAAGCAGATAATGGACCTATAAAATAGAGGAAGTTTCTGAAACTATAAAATAGATTAAACCAGGCAAAGTGCCTGGGCCAGATGGATTATCAGGCTCTTATTATGCATGTTTTGAGGATGAATCTTTACAAAATAAATTAACTCTTACAGGGAGGAAAGATGTCAGAGTTTGAAAGAGGCCAATATAACAAGATTTGATATATGGAACAGGTTTTGACTTTAATAATAACTTATAGATCAGTATCATTATTAAATAATTGGGTAAAATAGGTAAGATCAATTTATACTTCATAAAAAGCATAAAAATGTTAATGAAGATTTAACAAAGCCTTGCAAGATATAAAAAAGAACAAGACAGGGATATTGTAAGACTGGATTTGAAGCAGAATTGTGTACAAATGATACAAATGTAAATTGCTAAAATGTATAAAGGTTTATTGAAATTTGAAACAGGAGAACAAGTACAAGTGGGCTATATTATGTAGATGGAACAATGGGAAAATATGAGGTTGAAATAATTGAAATCTACATTGTTATAGCATCAAAGAGAATTTCTATAAAATATTATACGTTGGACTATGTCACCAGAGAAATTGTCTAGAATGTCTAAAGGCACTTCAAATACATGTTGGAAATGTGAACAAGGAGGAGGGACATGTTATGCTTTGTAGACATGTAAAAAAGCTAGAAACTTTTTAGTTCAAATACATATACAGTATCAGAGGATTTTAAAGATTAATATGTATCAATGTATATTTTCTAGTCAGAGAAAAGACAATGTTTCTTACTGATTTACTGACCCCTTTATGGACTTTTTGCATAAACCAGAAAAATGAATTTTGATTTATGGTTTTATAATTCAACAGAATAGATTATAGAAAGAGAAGTCATTTGTAAACTTAAAGAGTAAAAGGTAAATTTATAATTGTACTTAAAACTTGCTGTGAAGATCAGAATCCACTTCTATTTTTTCCCCCTTTATTGGACTTCATAGCTTTTTTTCCAAATCCCTTTTATTCTTTTGTATTACGGTAGTTTTTTATTTTTCCTTTTTAAAACTTTGCATAAAATTATATAAAAATGAATTTTGAAACTTGTAATTATTTTATGAAACTTTTATTGGCCCTAATAAAAATATGTTCAGTATTGATTTTTATTTTTTTCTCATGGCCAACATGACTACTGCTGTTTTATGGGAAAGTTATATATACTATTTTGTTTATAAAAATGCAGCTCAGAAATCCTTGTATAGCATATTTACTCAACTGATTTTGTGTCGGTGTGTATCTCTTGTGCTCTCCATATGCATAGAAAAGCAGCACTCTTCAGTCTTTTTATAAAGTGCTAAGATTATTTAGACAAGTATTATATGTATCCTAATTTCAGGATAGGAAAAATTAAAGGGAAAACTTACTAATACCAAATATACTCAGGGTATTCTACAGTACTACTGGAATTATTTTTTACAAGAAGTATTACATGTCTGTACAACACTACCGTCTGCAAAAATATCTGAGAATCTGTAGCCATCCATCTTTTTTTTTAAAACCAAGAATATGTTTTGGAACTATGTTGAACCCAATGTCATCTGGGAAATTAAGATAATTACTAAAGATGCTACTTAATTTTACAGTATGCTACCTTCCCATTTAATTAAATTACAGTCAACATCATTTTAATAAATGTAATGAGTAAATAATATGGGTCATTTGGCAATTACAAAATACTTCATTGGGTTGTACACATCTTCAAGGACCTGATAAAACAGGAATGCAGAATGCTTTTGAATCAATGTGAATGTAGCTGTCCTGGTGAACAAATGAAGCTCAACAAAGGGTGAGGCAATACCCCCCCTTCTCCTCATCAAGTAATTATTCTTGGTATTCACAAGGCTACAGACAATGCAAACTTACTTAGAACTGAGGTGAAACAAAGACATACATTTACAGGGCACAAATCACGTTAAGTTCAAGTGGAGAATCTAAACAATGGGTTAGACCCTGGTTAAGGAGACATGCTTTATTCATAAGATGTAATTATGGCCTGTTGCAGGTTTAGCTTGGCCTCAAGACTAGTGTTTTCCAAACCCAGGCTAGCCTAAAGTTAAACAATCACTAGAGTTCCAAGAAAATAACATGGAATGCAGAAGCCACCAGTTCTTTCATTCCACTTTGATTTTTTCATCACCCACAAGTAGGGGCATCTTTCCTGGGAAACAAACGATAAGCCTTTCAGAATCCTGGGTGTGGTGGCTCAGATCAGACTGATGCAGACTTTGTTCTTTACAGAAAATAGGAAAGCAAAAATGAAAACAAAAAAACCCACCCTTCCTCAGAAGTACTATCATGCAGATTGCTTGCTATCTGATATTGGCTATAGAGGCGATGGCAGCTGCCGTTCCTATTGTTAATATTAATACTATTCAGTAATCAGCTTGTTCAGTTGCTAGACTATGAATAAGGCTAAACATGGGTCACACTATTTAGAAACCTTCCATACTGGTTAAAGCTTATAGTTATTAATTTCTACCTTGCATCCAAGGCAAATATTTTGCAGTTCTGTGTTACTAGTTTACATATTGAACTTTATTAAAAAAAAATACCTTCAGTGTCATAATTTCTTCCATAATTATTTTACCTTTCTGTTTTATTATTAATATTCCCTGTGACTTGAACAAATGGGTTACTTCATAGTTTTTCAGAAAAAAGAAATGGAGAAATTTAAGAGAAAAAAATTTGTTGCCTTGCAGATTTTTTATTTATGGGCCGATTGCATCCAACAAATCATCCCACCACACTATATCAGGATTCCAGAAGTATAAACTTCAAAATACAAAGCAGGACTAGCAACATACTGTACTCTTGACACTGATGATTTTCAAAGCCTAAAATGGGATGGGGGGGGGCACTAGGAGGTGATGGTGGTCAAATGGAGGTTAACAAGGGGATACTGAGGCAAATCTATAGCAACTCTCTTCAACAGAGACATTTTAAAAAGCTGATAAAAGTCCCTTCATGGCTGGAGTCTGAAACGGTACCATTTTTTTAAAATTAGAAAATTTGCTAGAAAAAATAGGAATAGTGAAATTATTTGTATTGAATTACAGGCATGCATTACAATTTACTTTCAAGTAAAAAAAATCATCTTTACAAATGTTTTCTAGATCGTGCCTCACCCAAGAGATTAGATTTTATCCCCAAAATATCATGTGTTTAACAAGTCAAGAAATAATAACAAAATATACAAAGCAAAAAAAAAAACCTTTTCAAACTAGAATTATATGCGATTTATATTTTTAACACGCATATGTATATACGTATATATATATATATATAATATAAATATGATACTACAGCTGACTGGTTAAGCTGCAGTTCAACACTTGAATAATATTGAACACCGACAATTTCCCTCTATCTGTGATATAAGAGAGGCCTCCTAGTGTGCCTGTCATTCACTCCCTTTGAGTGATCACTGGGAACCTGTCCGATTCAAGATGAAAGGCTTTTAGAGTCCTTTTATGACATTTTTACAGCAATAACAAGAGGAAGAGAGATGGAGGACTGACTTGAGACTTAAGAACATCATAATCTTCAAATACAATGAATGTTTAAGAACAAGAAACATGGCACAACATTTTCCCACACCCCAAACAAATCTGGATATACTTGTGGTAGTAAAAAGCCCTCTATTAAAGCTGCAAAACTCTTTTTTAACATTTAGAAAAAAAGTGATTCCGAGACACCCTTTGACATTAGTTTTTTGACACAATATTAATAAGATTTTACTACATCTCTGTGACCGTTCTCCTTATTATACTTAATCCTGGTGGCTGCTTCTATTAAATTCAGCTGACACCTGACAGTGTGGGAGTTTATTTATTTATTGGTATGACTTTGCAAGTGACCTTTCATGAAGAAACGTCAACATTCAAAATCTGCATTTCTCAGAGTCTTCATTGAAAATACATTTACATAGCTTCAAATTCATCAATTCTCTGCTTGGTGTTCCCTTGTCGTATTTGTCTCAGTGTCTTGTACTTGTCTCGGCCTTGTCGCATGTTCTCTGTGTGGATGAGGTCATTCGGAGTCTTCATCTCTTCATCTCTGGCCTGAGCTAGTTCATCGGTCAGCGTCTACAACATTTAAATACAGTATCACACACTTGCACAAATAATAAATTTGTGAAACTGACATTATGAGGAAAACAAAAAACTAATACCCTGTTTCCCTGAAAATAAGACTTCCCTAGATAATAAGCCCAAACAGGCTTTTGAGCGTATGCGCTAAAATAAGCCATCCCCCGAAAATAAGCCCTCCCCAAACACAGCAGCAGCCATGAGGTGACCATGCTCGCCACCTCCTGAACCTCAAAAATAATAAGACCTGCCCGAAAATAAGGTCAAGTGCTTATTTTGGGAGTTGAAAGAAAATAAGACCCTGTCTTATTTTCGGGGAAACATGGTATAAAATTCTGCAAATGTTGTCAGGGTGAGTTTTGTACATATCATTCTATGCTCATAAGCATAGTCACATCTAAGAGCCTAATAATGGTTAGCATTAGAAGAAGATACAAGATCCAAATCATTTAAATTTGCCAACCCATTTCTTCCTTCCCACATCATTATCTTCTTTCTCCATAAAATGTGAAACCTTTCTTAAGCCTTTGAAAAAAAGATACATTTAAATTACCATCTTTCTCCCTTCTTGGGCAAATTATAAAATGGTACTCAGAATGAGAACAAATGCTTCGTATTGCTAACAGATTGTGCGGTAAGTCCTACCTTCAGCTGTCTTTGAACACGCTCATTCTTTTCGGCTTCAGTAATTCGCTTTTCTTCATTTCGATCGTTCAGTATGCCTTCACTTGAGAATTCTGCACTATAGCCAGAGGACTCGGTTCCTTCCTCTTGAAGATTATCATGGACATGATAGTTCACTGGTTCATATACAGGTGGAGGTGGAGGAGGTGGAGCAGTCATTACCAGGTGTAATTCTTCCTTTGTTTTCACCAGATCATCTTGGGCTTCTTTAGCCTAGAAAAGAGAAACCAAGAATATGTTTCCAGTGATAATGTTATTTAGAAAATAGGTGAGATCTGATATGACATTTCATGTGTTTCTGAAATAATCTTAAAACATACAAATTTATGATAATTTAATAATATCTCAATTAATAATTTAATTTTCAACCATGCCTCTATCCGTTCTCTTTTCCCAATGACTATGTTCCTGACTTTCAACCTATTCTCCTGGCTCAGATGCACTTTTCTATCCATCCATATTGGCAAAGGGTTTGTGTTCCCCTAAATTATGTAACATGGCTCGATTGCTTAGCCACATAACCAGCTGTTTGATGAGAAGCTGTTCCCCGAAGCTTTGACATATTTAATTATGGAATCCTCTATCTCTAAATAGAGTAAAATACTTCCATAAACCTGAATGTTTTAAAAAGGCAATAGTCAAACCTGCGAGGAATAAAGCTATCAGTGTTACTAATCCAGTCACAATTACTTATACCATTACATGCAATATGCTTTTGAATATAATATCTGGAAAACACAACTTGGTATAATTATATGTTGTGATGTATTACTTGTAAGAAGAAAATTAGTGGATAAAAAGAGCCATCTCTGCATGAATGGCTCTCTATCGCTGATGTAACCTGCAAGTTATCAATAAAGCATAGCTGTGTCCTGAATTTGTCTTTCTTATTATTTATGTCTGTTGTGTAAACGTAATATAGAGTTAGAAGTCAACTGAAAAGCTTTTAGTGTGGTGGAGGTGTAATCAATAGTCTCTAGGTTTAGGTTTTGTTGGAATTTTGGAGAAGATGGAAACAAAGGTTTGAGCTTTATTGTGGCAAGTGGGGCCAATAAAAATAATAAGAAATTACAAGCAGTCTTGTTTCAGCATGTTGATGGGGAGGAGACAACAGACATATTTAATACATTCTAATACGAAGAGAAGTTTAATAAACAGATGTTAAAGGTGTTGAGAAATCTGAAACTTGCTATGTATCAAGCAAGGACATTACATAAGGAAGGAATATCTTTTTTTACAATGAAACAGAGGCCTATGTAACAGAATTAAAACTTTTAGTGCAGTCTTGTGAGTTTGGGCAGTAACATGGCTACGCGGAATAAGACTTGAAAGAGTAAGAGTCAGATTGCTATGATTTAACTCTGGAACATGCTGTTGATGTTTGTAGAGCTGAGGAGTAGGCTGCAACTCACTTAAAAGACCTTGGGTGTACTGATAAGGAACTGGTTGTTTTGAGAAGTAATGAGAAAGCCTTAAACCCCAGTTTCATCAGTTGTAATGCCAAAGACCAAAGATTAGAAGCACTCATGTCCGAGATACAGAGTTTCTGAAAGGCGCCTGGGCAATGGTTGGAAAAGAATGCAGAAAATGTGGGTGGCTGAATCTTTTATAAAAAGTGAAGAACTAAGAACAAAAAATATTAAAACAAAAACATTACGTACTGTGTATTATATGAGGAAGAACTTTCTTCAGAGCTTTGCAATGGACTGATTACATGGAAGGTTTGAAGTTGAATGTGCTGTTTGTTTAGTTATTAATGTTGTAAAACTGTAATGTTTAAAATTCATAAGTGGGATAAATATTAGGAATATAGCCTGTATAAAATTGTTGAGAGTTAAAAGCAGTTACTGATTTAAATCTTGTGTTAATTTGGACTGAGGTAAGGTACTTAGGACATCTGCTAACCTCTAATAGCAAAAAACCTGACAAAAACAAAGATTGAAGCCATTGTTAAAGTACCAAGAAGAAAATAAACGAGCAGGTTTTTTTTCAGTATGGCTAATTTCCCCCCAGGAATAACTACTGTGACAATTCCATTAAGTCAATTGTTGTTATAGGACATGGAATTTCAGTGGATATCAGTGTAAGAAGGAAATAATAATTTTTGTGATGTTTAGAGGCTTTTGTTTTAATTTAATAGTGATAAATTTATGTTTTGGATTGTATTGATATTGCTGCAGATAGGATGGGGTCTTATTATTATCGATGTCTGAGAGAATTTTTTTAAAATATGTTACATTACATGATAGGTCCTTATATGTATTAAAGAAAATTATTTTG
Organism: Pseudoxenodon macrops; assembly: GCA_032467955.1. Lineage (NCBI taxonomy): Eukaryota > Metazoa > Chordata > Lepidosauria > Squamata > Pseudoxenodontidae > Pseudoxenodon > Pseudoxenodon macrops. The sequence goes on from JANHFT010007383.1 coordinate 182,842, forward strand.
AAAGGGTGGCCTCAGTAAAGAAAATATATAAAAATATAGGAATAGACAGTTAAGTACTTAATGGAAATTTACTGATCATCAATACGATCTTTTGATTAGTTATGCATGCTCACTTGAGATAATGGTTCAAGCATGTAAGATTTTTTTAGGCTGTCAAGAATTAGAAATGTATTGAAGAACTAATGGAAAACTGAGAATTGCCTATGAAAACTTTGCCAATTTTCTTGGCCAAAATAGGTTTCAGAAAAGCAGATTATTTTGCAATAGTAGAATGGAATTCAGACAATGTGCAAAAGATTGGGATTTTATGTATACTACTTCCATTCCACGTTATGCCCCTATCAAACAGAAGGATCATGCAGCTTGCAAAGGGAATGTTAGAAAAGTCAAAGCAGGATGGTTCTGAATTTTACTTGGGACCTTTCTGATTATAGAAATACTCCTAGTTTGAATAAAATATACTTGTTTTTAAACAGCAGACCTATGCTATTCATGCACTCTTTATGAGCTTTCTGGAAGCATTCTGTTGACTGTTGTGGAAAGCAAATACGGAATGTCGGTTCTGATGCAGTGTGGCTCATCTTATATTCTTATATTATAGCAAATCAGGGAAGACCTAAAGTTGCTAAAACCCTGAAAGTAAAACAGAGTGGAACACATTAGCTTACCCTGTGCTGCCATTCTTCAACCTCAGACTCCTTACGCTTCCTTGCCTCTTCCAGAAGAGCAATCTTGGCTGTGTATTCTGCAAGTTCTGTAGCCTTTTTTGAGAGGGGAAAAAAAAAAAGAAATTACATGAGATAGAAATACTCTGGATCAGCAAGAGAACTGCTTCCTATTCCTAGAGCCTCTGGGTTTGGACTGAGTGGGACATTCAGAGTCTGTTCTTGGGGTCAGAAAATAATACAATAGCAGCTACAAAAAAGTAAAACATAGGTGGGCAAACTTCGGTTATGCTAAGGCTAGACAACTAACATCCAACTTTATTAAGTTGGCCTTAAGAGAACATTCACATATTTATTAAATATTGCCCGCATAAAATTTGCCAGTGCCAGCTATAAGAAACCCATTTGTCTATTCTTGCACTTTCAACAATGGCTACTTTATTTCTGGCTGTAAGTTAGAACATAAAAAATTAGTTAATAGCCGATATAACTTAAGCAAGCGGTTCCCAATCTGGTACCTTCCAGATATGATGGATCTGCAACTATTGGTATCCTGAGCCAGATTTTACCCATAATGCATGGAAAGTCTGAGAGCTGTAATGCAATATTTCAGGAAGGCACGTGTGATAGGAAAGACTATTTCTTTCTATAAGCTAGATATCTTTGACCCCTGCAGGGATTTTAATTCATTTCTAGCTCAAATGCAGCTCGAAACCACTTTCTCTATAGCAGCACTAAATTGTAGAAATCCCTGTTCTGTAAAAACTGATACGCCCTTAAATTTTTATTTTGTCATTGATTCAGGAAATATTTGGCTTGTCTTGTCCATTTTCTGTACTGTATCCGTTTTAGGTATCATTGTCATCTTTACATGTTTTAAATTCACTTTGAAAATACATTGGAGGTTGTTGGCATGAAGGCTTTGAGAACCAAAGGCAAGATTTAAAAAGCTATGACCCCTGATGAAGCTTGAGGAGCTCAGTCCAACTACTCTGCTAAGGTTCTATTTTCCAAGTTTCCTTCTGAAATGCCTCCGCGATCCATACCAGCTGCTCCTGACTCTTCATCTGGTCAACCGCCTGCCTCTCCAGCTCTTCCTTAGCTTGCAGAGCCATCAAACGCTCATTCTCCAGGCGCTCTGCTTCCACCTGGGCCCTGGTTCTTTCGTCCTCCAGCTGCCTGGCTTTTTGGACCTGGTCTGAGAGCTCTGGCGAAAAAAGAAATAAAAAAATGGGATGGGGGGAGGGAGAAACAGCCACATATATTTTAACTGATGATTAAAAAAAAAAATACCACTCTTTAGAAATTGCATCAGTCTGGCTTCTTGTGGGAGAAGGTAGTACAACAGGCAGTCCTTGGTTTACAACAGTTTGCTTAGTGACCAAAGTTACTAAGTGAAAAAAAGTGACGTACAACCATTTTTTTACACTTATGACCATCGCGGCAGATTGATATTCAGGTACTTCACAATTGACTCACATTTATGACTGTTGCAGGGTTGGGGGAGGGTGTCAGATTTTGATCTGCTTTTGCAACCTTCTGACAAGCAAAGTCAATGGGGAAACCAGATTCACTTAACAACTTAACTACTGCAGGGATTCACTTAACAACTGTAGCAAGAAAGGTTGTAAAATGGGCCAAAAGTCACTTAACACATTTCTTTCTTAGCAACATGAATTGTGGGTTCAATCGAGGACTACCTGTAGTATTTGCAGAGAGGTAGAGCAGTTCCTTCACCTTATCATTTTATGGCTAAGTATGATGTGCAACTAAGGACTTCTGACTTCCATACATTTATGCTTTTGGAATGCTGGAGCTTGTTTTATATTCTTTGAAGATAAATAGTTGCAGCTTTAGTCACCAGAGATGACAGCACTGGCTGACTTGCAGGAAGTCCCCAGGCTGTTGACTAAGGTGGAAGACTGGAAAACATCTTAGAATAAATGTCTATTCTCAATCATCCAGGTCATGTTTGTCCCAAAGGTGGTTTTTTTTTCATGAACTGGAGAAGCTTCTTAGAGGAGAAGAAAAACATTTTCAAAGGAAAAAAAAAATCTAGAAAGTCCAGTTAGCTTTTGAAAAAAATTCCTTTGGGACATCTTAGAAGAAAGCAGAGGAAAATCACCTTTGCTTTGTGGCCAAGAAACCAACATGGATGTGTCCATGTTTTGAGCAAGTTATAGATTAAAGGCAGATGTCATCCTTTTGGGTTTTGTAATCGTATTGTGATTATATCTATCGATATCTAATAGACCAACTCCAACCTAATCATGTACTGTACTTGCCAAGATAATCAGTGCTGATTACTTCTGATTTCATTGCCCTTGATACCAGACAAACATTACTTCAATGGTTAATTTTTCGGTCAACCAAACTATTAACATAGGAGGCTGATACTTTGGAACTATGCAGCAATGCTACCAAGCATCAGATCCTGATGGCAATAGCATGTGGTGATTCCCTGTTACTGCAGGCAAAGTGAGGTCTTCTCCTGCTCCCCACAACTTTGAAGGATTTTTCCTCAGAGCCCGGTCCTGGGAGCTCATTAGGGTGAGACTTACTCTCAGGAGGGCATGTTTACCTATCTGGGTATTTCTATCAATTAGGAAACTCAATCCATGGTTCTACCATGACATTTTACATTGCTATTGCTTGTTAAAGACACTGCTTCTCAGATCAGAAGTGGGAAACATAGAAAGATGAGTGTGAGTTTTGGCAACACAATGGTAAGTAGTACCTTTTTCTGCTTTCTGTGTCTTCACTTCATACTCCTGCAGCCTCATCATCAGCTCTTCTTTCTCTCGCATCATCTGCTCTTTTTCCTTCTCAATTGTCTCTCTTTTCTTCTTCTCATTTTCCAACATCTCTCTTCAGATATAAAATGAAATTAGTTTTAGAACTGGAACAGACTACAACTTATTCTACCTTCTAGAAACATTTTACCCCACTGCTCTGATTTTTTTCATAATACCCAGGAGAGAACAATGTGAAAGTATCTGAACATTTGTTTAAATCAAGAGTAGTGCTTATTATGTAATGATTGCATTTCTAATCGCTCATGATTGGTGACCTAAACTTTTCTATTAAGGAACCATGAAGGAAGTAAAGAGGATGTGAAGGTCTCAAGCAACTCAACCTCTTACCAATCTATACTCACTCCAGGTTTAATTTCTGGTAACCCTATAATTGCCATGTATGCTAAGGCTATTGACATATCTACTGCAGAATGATCACACTTAATGTAGGGGCCCCAATTGAGTTATACCATGTTGTAGTTCCTATGCTCCTGCACACACCTTTCAAGCTCTTTCTGGTGCTTCTCTTCCCGGGCCTGGGCTTTCATTTGCTGGACCTCAATGGTATCAGGTTTCCTACGTCGCATATACAGCTCATGATTTCCCATGCACAGCTGCAGGATTCTCTTGTTGATTCTTAGACGAGGAGCATAAAATACAAAGTCCTGACAAGAAGAGATGGAAAGGTTAAAAAGACACCCATGCACACTCAGACTTGCAGTGCCCTACTTTATAGTTTTTGTGTTAAACTTTTCACTTGCTCCTTAGTTCTTTGTAATGGAAAAGCCAAGCATTAACAAATTAACCTGCTTAATCATATAGGGATTAGATCTTTTCCCGCAACTGACTGATGATTGCTAATTTCAGCACTAAAAATACACTAATAATTGTGGAACCCGATCAATTTAATAACTGCTATAACAATGCTTCGCTAACAGCCTCTTTTGTGATATTCGTTGTGCTTTGTGCATGGGTTAGTAATGGTATGGAAATCATCCAAATTCAAAACTTCTGTCCCTAAGTACTCAATAGCCAAATATGAAAGCAAATGCATTTGCAGGATGAAAAAAAGACAGAAGGGAAATTATGAAATACCAAAAGGAGAAAAATGAGGCTAACATTAAGAAAAAGAACACAATAAAATTATGCAAGGCTCCAGTGAATATTTGGCATACAAAATGTCAATATGGTTAATGGCTAGATGACCAAATTTTCTCTTTTATCTGCAAAGAATAATTTCTACTAATCAAATATTTAAAAGAGAGGAAGTTGTTTCTGAAATTGAAGTAGTTTCTGGTGAGACCCATTTATATTATAAAGGAAAGCAAAATGAGACATATTTTTCAATATGCCAACCTCTTAAAAAAGATTTACAGAAAGATTATTTCAAAATTACCTGGAAAATTAAATTCTACAATGCAACAATAGAAGATATTACCTATGGTAATTTTTTTTTACAAGTTATTATTTTAAGACTGCAATTTTCAGACTCCCAATTTTGTGGAATATAAGAGAAAGAAAGTGATGTCTATAATGTTAATGTTCAATAAATGCAATAAAATGATTCAACAAACATTCTAACATATTGATGTGGATATGATGAAGAGAAGAGAGCACTCCACATTCTGCTGAAGCAATTTCAACCCTTAGCCAAATTTATTTGATGGAAACCAGTGTTTCCATTATAATTCAACTACTGAATGGGCATGCAATTTCATTCTAAGTTTTATTCAAATTAAGAGGCGGGGCTTTAAAAAATAGTAAATAAATAACCACTAATCTCTTTCATTAGGAACAGTTATACTCACTGGTGATTTCTTGTCAATCGGTTTTATAACAAACTTCTTATCATTGAAAGATATGTTTCGAATTTCACTCCAAGGAAAGCCAATTTTAGGGGTTAACCTGGAAACAACAAAGCAGATACAGATAAGGAAACAATCTACAATACAGACCAAGACATCTGGCTTAATTACAGGTAGTCCTCAGTTTACAATCACAATTACTGGAATTCTGGTCACTAAACAACTCATCCAGTGATGAGACTTAATTTTACAATATTTTTACTATGGTTGTTAAGCAAACCACATAGTCATTAAGTGAATCATGAAGTTATTAAGGAAAGCTGGCTTCTCCAATTGACTTTGTTTGTCAGAAGCTGGCTGAGACAGTTGAAATTGTGATCATGTGACTGCAAGACATTGAATCATTATAAATGCGAGCTGTTTGACAAGTGCTTGAATTGCGATCACATGATTCTGGAAGTTGTTGCAATGGTAATAACTTTGAGGATTGGCATATTACATTTTCCAAGGCCATTGTAACTTCGAACTGTCATTAAATGAATGGGCATAAGTCAAGGATTTCCTGTACTGTGATGCTGAAGTTACCTCCCTGTCTCATTAGATAGCAGAGCTGGGTATAAAGTAGATCTGGTTCTAGATTTTTCAATAAGTTGAACAGTTGGCATCTAACAAAAGTTACTTCAACCTTCACAAACATCAGAAAGTAGATTACTGAGTTTAATGTGATCAAAGAGGCATCATGACACTATGTGTTCACAAAGCACAATTTTGTACCTGGCTTAGTTGGTGTACTTTGACATGCTAATAAATAGCTTTTTTGAGTACACGAGCTGCATGACTGTCAATCCCATTCTCTATCGCATCAAATTCCAGGGATTGGGAGAAAAAAATTATTCAAAGTCTCTCTCTTTCTCCCTGTCTCTCTTTGTACCCTTATGGTTCTAACACCTGTATTCTTCTTTACATCACGGTTTTTAAAGTCATCTTCACAGAGACAAAAGGCTCTTCCACATAAAAGTTCCATCCATTTAAACCTCTTTTATAATATGTAGGTAAATTTAATCTTGCAGAAATCCATGTTATAGGTAGAGCAGGGCTTACGCAGGAATTTAAAATCTGAGCAAATATAATCCTCCTCATACAAAGAAACACACAAATATATAACTCACACAGCATATTATAACTGGAGCATTGTGTGTTAATGCTTCTCAATATATACAGACTACTGTTTTAAATATATTGATGCGGTAATTAAGTGTTGGAATGCAAAGGTAGTTTTCATAATGAAAAATAGAAGTGCTTTTATTTATATGCTAAACTCAATATTAGCCATGCTATATTCCAACCACCAGCAATTTCTATGCATTCAAGTATGTATTAAAAATAAATAAAGGAGCGGGGAAGCAACAAGTTAAACTTCCATATTATGAAAGTTCTATTATGAATCATTAGATGTGCCAATGTTTAATTTTCTGTGCACATCCCCCCTCCCCAGATTTTCCTTCAGAAGCAAATGTTTCCTCCTGCAGGCTTTATATAGCTTGCAAAACCAGTTTGAATGACTGTGCCTACACAAAGAGACCTGTCATTCAAGAATCTAGAAGTAGTTTCACTCATGCAATCCTTAAGAGTGACACTCCTTATTTTCTAGGTGTGATAGGGTTGCTAGGGGAAAAAAACCCTTCTTCAGTGATCTTGGTATAATTTTGATTAAAACATCAAGAAAGACCTAACATGTAGTCTGTTTTCAATGTTTGCAGACAATTTCTCCAGTTTGAATGTTTATATAGCTTGAAATGTGTCTTGGAAACAAAGTTAAGTTGCTATTTATAAATAATCTACTATGCTTCAAAAGTAAGCTCAAGTTAATTTAAAACTTGTGCATCCTTGTTGTATTGAACAAGTATTATGTGAAAAGGAACCATTCCTTTTTACATTCAAAATTGTTATCATTCAGTTACTTCAGTCTCATTTCCAGATTATTACTATGCTGTTTCCTCAAATCTCTTCCTTAATAAGGAACCCTAGAGCTACTGGCTTAAAATAACAAAGATTGTCAGTTTGGTATTCCAAAGATTTAACTTGATTTTACCTGAGCTATTTCCAGATAAAAGCTAACCTGTTGGCTAAGAATCATTTCTCATTAATGGCTCCTAGTATGGAATAAGCAATTAAAAAACAATTCTCAATTGAGCATAATAAAAATTCTCCATTGGGAGAAAGTTGAGTGAGAATCCTGGATGATTAAGCAAGGTTTCTTACATGGTGGCAATACCGTGAATACATTCTGCTCAGACCTGGTTACTCCAATAAATCACAGCTTTTGAAACAGAGATTCCACTTACCGTATTTTTCGGAGTATAAGACGCACCGGAGTATAAGACGCACCTTATTTTTGAGGGAGGAAACCAAGAAAAA